>JAKKIB010000180.1:7560000-7637500 GCA_023089585.1 Melophagus ovinus
ATGGACGCCCAAATTTTTACTTAATATAACAACCAAACACAATTTAGCGTCATTTTAGTGAATTTAATTGCCCTTTCTCATGCGTAACGCTCAACAATAACAAACCATTAAGCATGCACAATTAAAGGCAAAAATCATATTATATGGTTTTCCATATCCAGCACCTAAATGTTTGAGATGTACTCACTTTGTCATTATGTTTGTAACGTCTAAAAGACACATGTCTGTCCGTTTGCCCGTTTGCGTGTCTTTCTGTGGTAAAAAATCCTTTGATTGTAAAATTTGAGATAGCGAGCTAAAATTTGCCAGAATCATTGAAAATGCTTACGCGCATGTTGGAGTTGAAATTGGTAAAAATCGGTCAAGCGACACTACCACAGTGCAATATAAAATGAGAACACCTCGATATTTTAAGCAATACTTGTTGGTTATTTGTACAAGCAAGAAGGCTATTGGTCCACAACACTTATTCAAAAAACGTGCCATGCGGCCACGCCTATGCGGAATTATACAGTATCAAATTTTTACATCTTTAAGTTTAAGTTTACGTTTTCTACCTACTACGGAAAAACTTAAAACATACCCTAAATCGTAGTATTATAGCATTTGAATGATGGTTATCCGAGATTTGAACCCAGCCAAATATAATTTTTTTTTTCCGACTTTTTTGAATGATTTTAGTTTGTTTGCTTCTTTTTTTGAATCGTTTTTTTTTTTTGTTCATTTTATTCATTATTCAATCGAGTTTTTGATGTATTTAAAAAAATATGTTTGACAAAAAAAATTTTTATTAATAAGGTTTTTTAATGCTTTGTAACGGTATCCAACGCTTTCATGACATACAAACATAAACTTGAACTTTCTGCAAATCGTTCATCACGGTTTATTGATCTGCTGAGCTGCCGTTTATATTAATTAGTGTTGTTGTTGTTGATGATGTTGCACTTGTTGTACTTATTGGTATTTTTAATGATTTTGTCATTAATTAGAATCATTGTTACCGGATTGTTGTTGCTATTGTTGTATTAACAACAATAGCAACAACAACGATATCGATTTGTCTTACTTAACATTATAGGAAATTAAATTTTTTTTGTAGCACCTTAAATTAGATAAACAATTGTAATTTATTTCATATATATATATACCACCAACAATCATCTAAAAGTTGGGGGTATACTCATTTTTTGGTAAGTCTTGGAAGACCCAAAAGTAAGCACCAGAAATCCCATAATGCGTATATATTCTTAATCAGCATGCAACTCTGAATCAATTCTAGATATGTTTGTCTATCTATCCGTCTTATTTGTAAGTTGTTAACAGTCTCCTGGTCGCCAAAGGTGGATTATCGGCTTCAAGTTTGATAAAAACCTTAGAAGTTTATGTAAGCTGATTGGTGTTAAAAAGGGGCCTAATCGGTCAAAGGGTAAGCCCACAGTGCAACCTAAACTGAGAATACTTGTATTTTTATTAAGCAAACATTTTTAGTTATTATTTTTTTTTTTGCCAATAATTTAAAAATTCAAATAGATACAGATAGAGGAGTGAAATTTTGTACAAATATTAAGACCGCATCTTCCCGAAATTGTACAATATCTAAGTATCATTCCTTTTCGTTAATAATTTTTACCTCTTATTCAAAATTCGTTAGAGAAACAAGATCAAAAATTTCGCACGAATATAGAAAACATTGTCCCACAAAATTTAACAAATTTTATATATGATTATCTAAAATTCAATAACTTCAAAATTATCTGTTTGTGCCAAATAATGGCTGAATGTCTTGACCAAAGGTAAAAATATAATTTTCCTATTTTTTACTCATTATTAATTTCAACAATTAAACAAAAAAAAATATTATAAAAAAAAGTTATAGTGCTTTAAACGGTGGGCATACACCAAAAATAAGTTTCTTCCATGTTTTACTTTAATTTTTTTTTTAATTTATTGTACTTTATTTTACTTTATATACTTTTATTTTCTAAATAATGCTAATTTCAGTGTTATTAAATAAAAAAACGTCTTTTTTTTGTAAATCAAAAGAAAGCAAAAAAAAAAACACCAACAATTAAACGAATTTAAGATGAAAATATTAAAAAAGGGGGGAAAAACGGGAATAAGTAATTTGAATGAATTGAACACGAAAATAAAGCGGCAGTAATAGCAACAGCAACAGCAACAGCAATAGCAATAGCAATAGCTAAAATCAAAAATATAAAGAGAACAAAATATGAATCTTGTTTCGCATGTTTCGCAGGTTTTTCTTGTTATAATATTTAGAATGAAATTCTCAAAAAGTTTCGATGAATTAATTTTAAATGTTTCACGTTTAAATTGTAATCATTTACGTACGGCTCTAAAGGAGAAATGTAAACATTTTCGTATACATTTTGATGTGTGTGTGATATGTGTATTTGTGAGTGATATAATGGTTTTTTTTATTTCATTCATGTCCTTCCTCTGCTTCATACACTTTTAAAATCATTTATTTTTTGCTACCCATTGAAGATTTTTTAAATGTTAATTTTATGAAATTTTTCTTTAAATTGATATTAGAAGGAAATTTTTCCGGCACATAAATGGTTACAATCAAAGCACAATGGATCGATTTGTACAATGACTTTATTTCAATATGAAATTAAATTTTTGAAATAATTACCGTTATTCGCGCCACCTTATTAGAATAATTTATGTGAATAAGTTGAATTAAACACTTTGATTGTTTGAGATATCCCTTGAGGAATATTTATCTGTAAATGTGAAAAAGAAAAACGGAAAAGGATTTTTCGAATTGTTTTGTATGATGCAACTTTTTTGCAGAATATTTTTACAATGTTTTGATATTGAAATGTACATTTTTCATAGTTAGACTTTAACGACCGTCTCGTTATTTGTTATTTTTAATAATATTCTATTCTTTAATTATTCCGCGGTAATTTCTATTTTAATTTTTTGTTTTCTCTTTGCTATTATTGTTGTTACAATAATTATTTTTTACTAATATTAATTATTATTATTATTTTTTTAAAGACTTCGAATCGTTTTGGAGATTCTATGGGTTCATCGGGACACCGCGCTTTATTGCACTATGTGGATGCTGATGATTTATCCGGCTTATGTACGACGCTTGATATGCGTCATTTAATGGTCGATGATCGTGATGAAGTAAGTATAAAAAGAAAAACAAATTAAGATACAAATGAATAATACATGTTAAATAAATCATTGTGAAAATTCTTTGATTTTATTTGTATAAAAAGAATGGTACAACTTTACTAATGGTCGTCGCTCAACGTGGCTTAATATCATTTGTTCGTGAATTATTAACGCGTGGCGCCAATATTGATGCTGAAGATAATGATAATTGGACAGCATTATTATATGCCACTAAAGCTGGTCATTTGGAAATTGTTCAAATTTTATTAGAACATGGCGGCGATATTGAACATCGCGACATGGTATGTGATATGATGGCACTTCGAACCTTATAAATTTTGGCAAAATTTTTCTAGAAATAATTTCAACATTTATTTCTTTCTGCCCTCTTATTTTTTTTGTTTTTTGTATACCCACTACCCAGATATTGAGGGTATACTCATACTCACTGTCAAAACGTTTGAAGTACCCGAAAATAAATAGCAGAGATTCTATAAAATACTGATAAGGTATATTTATACGCTTGTGTTTCTGCTATTTTGTTGTAAATGTATTTATGGTTACAACATTTAATATATCGTCTTTAAGTATGTCGGAGCTATAAAAAATTTTTTGCATACAGATTTGTATTAATAAAGGGCCAAATGGATTAAACAACGCACTCATGGTATATGTCTACTCTTAGTCTTAGTCCGTATATTCCTAGTGTTATATTTTGCTACGCATTAAAAAAATGGAAAAAATGTGCAAAGTGCGCTTACCAGGAAATTAAAAGAGACTAAAATTTGAACGCTCGAGTATTATTTGCGAATTTAAAAATGATGAAAAACTATGTGTTCCATTAAGTAGCAGCAAGTTAGTGTCATATGCTGTCTGGGTGGAGGGTATGCAAAATTGGCCTCTGCTAAGTGTAATTTTCTTAGTAGTGTTACCTTATTCTTATACTGACAGGGCGGTTGGACAGCTTTAATGTGGGCTTCGTATCGTGGCCATATAGAATTAGTTCGTTATCTTCTGATTTATGGTGCTGATGTTAATGTACATGGTAACTATCATTTGGGACCATTACTATGGGCAGCAGGTCGTGGTTTTAAAGAAATTGTCGAATTATTATTAAGTAACGGTGCTAAAGTGAATGTAGGTGACAAATATGGTACGACGGCTTTGGTGTGGGCATGCCGTAAGGGTAACGTTGAAATAGTCGATGCGCTAATTAAGGCTGGTGCTAATGTTGATACAGCGGGAATGTATTCGTGGACTCCCCTATTGGTGGCAACGTCTGGTGGTCACGCAGATTGTGTTACGTCTTTATTGGAAAAGAAGCCCAATGTGAACGCTTTAGATAAAGATGGTCATACAGCTTTAGCTATAGCTTGCCGAGAAGGTTATCAAGAAATTGTAATAGCCCTAATAGCTGTCGGTGCTTACATAAATATTCAAGATAGAACTGGTGATACCCCTCTAATACACGCTATTAAAGGCGGCCACCGCGGTGTAGTTGAAGCTTTACTTAAAAAACATGCTGATGTCGATATACAAGGTAAAGATCGGAAATCGGCAATTTATACAGCGGTAGAGAAAGGTCATACACAAATCGTTAAGATATTATTACAGACTAATCCAGATCTTGAAGTAATGACAAAAGACGGTGATACAGCATTATTACGGGCAGTACGTAATCGTAATTTAGAAATAGTTCAAATGTTGTTGGACCGGAAAGCAAAAGTAGCGGCAAGTGACAAGCGTGGCGATACTTGCTTACATATCGCTATGCGCGCACGTTCTAAAGCTATTGTCGAAGCCTTGTTAAGAAATCCGAAGCACAGTCAGTTGTTGTATCGAGCTAATAAAGCAGGAGAAACGCCATATGCTATCGATACGGCACACCAGAAAACAATTCTTGGGCAAGTGTTTGGTGCTAGACGTTTAAATACTAACGAAGATTCTGAAGGGATGCTTGGCTATGAATTATATTCTTCAGCCCTAGCAGACGTTCTTAGTGAGCCTACTTTAACCACACCTATTACAGTAGGCTTGTATGCTAAATGGGGTAGCGGAAAAAGTTTCTTGTTAAATAAAGTTCGTGATGAAATGATTAATTTTGCTCATCAATGGCGTGAACCGCCTTCAAAAGTATCGGGCATACTATTTTTAGTTATTTTACACATTGCTCTTGTACTAGGAACTATCGTTGGGTTAGCCACCTGGTCCCCATTTTGGGGATTAGGTGCAGGAATCAGTTTTCAGTTGCTCACCTATATAATCTTGGGTATAGTACGCTACAGTAACACGCAAATGGACCTGACTTGGGCAAATGCTATAGATCGTGGCCTAACTAAACGTTTAAATCGCTTACGATTAGTATTGCAGGTAGTATTTTGTCATCCTCCTGGAGCTGAATCTAATTCAAAGACGAAACCAGTGCGTTTTCATTTTGCTGAAGCCAGTAGTGCCTCACCAACAGGAGAAGCAGCCACAGCCCAAATGTTGGCACTCTTGTTCGAAGCCATAGAGCTACATTATGGTTGGTTAACTATACGCCTTTATCGAGCCTTTCGACCCAAACCAACAAAAATCACTGCCGGTTGGCGTTTTCGTCGTATGTGTTGCGTTCCTACAATCTTAATTTTCGAATTCGCCATACTAACCTTTTTAATTGGCGTATCACTGATGATAGCATACACCACACCATATTTTTCTTCAGAAATGAAGAAGAGACTGAGTGTATTCATATATGTCATTACCGTTATACTTGTTACAATCATATGTATTAATTTGCATCCATTAGCGAAAGCATTTGGATCTCTATTCGTATCACAAAGTCGCCACTTGAAAAAGACTATGAGTTCTAATCCAAGTGCTCCATTAACAGTTTTGGGAATTGAAGTAGCTTTAATAAAAGATATGGTCCAGGTACAATTAGAAAATTATTTTAAACCACTAGTACATTATTGTGGGCTGCTATTAAGAGTTCATTTTGCCAATATTATTTATAGTGCCTTGATGCTTTCACAAATCAACAAAGCCGCTTAGTAGGGGTAATAGATGCCTTAGATTCATGTGACACCGAAAGAATACTTTCCCTACTAAATGCTATACAGACATTACTATCTTCTCCAAATCATCCATTTGTTTCACTAATAGCCGTAGATCCTCATGTTATAGCTAAAGCTGTAGAAGCAAATAGTCGACGTCTATTTACTGAAGGCGGTATTGGTGGTCACGATTTTTTACGTAATCTAATACATTTACCGGTTTATTTACAAAATTCTGGCTTACGAAAAGTCCAAAGAGCTCAAATGACTGCAACACTATTCAAAAGACATTACACCGATAGTCAAGGTGATGAAGGAGGGCCCAGTTTAGGGCATTCTGTATCAGCTAGGCGATTATCAAATGCTTCTGAAATTATGTCAAGTCAAGAGAAATTGCGTTCAGTACCGTATCCAAGTCGTAATTCAACAAGTGCAGGCGGTACAAAAAAATTACGTTTATCTGAATCTGTAGCCAGTTCGATTGGCTCCAATTTACATCGTTTAACACAAAATTCACAAAATGCCTTCGATTTGTCTAAGGTTGTGCCCACAGATGATTATTTTAGTGATGTGAACCCTCGAAGTATGAGACGTTTATTAAATGTAATTTATATAACAGGTAGGTGTACTAAAGTTTGGCACAATATTGCGAACTCTGCTAAATAGGAACAGGAGTGCGCAGGAACGACGCTTTGCGATTATTATTCTTTTTATTGTTTTAGTGCGTTTACTGAAGGCATTTCAAATAGATTTTAGTTGGTATCGCTTAAGCTCTTGGATTAATTTAACTGAACAATGGCCTTTAAGAGCGAGTATGATAGTACTCCATCACGATCAAAACATGGAAACTTTTGACGATACTGTCCCTTTACAAATTGTTTATGAAAAAATTCGGCCCAAATTACTGTATTTAAAGGATGCAGCGCCACTATTGGAACTGGATCGTGATGAACGTAAGTTAGATGCATTTCTACAATTACATAAATCTGATCTACTAGTAGCTGACTTACGCATCTTCTTACCATTCACTATTAATCTGGATCCATATTTACGAAAAGTTCTCAAGGGTAATTCTTTTAATTGTAGTTTAATTTATGAGAAATTTGTATATAAAACTCAATTAAATCTTTTGAAATTATAACCGCATCTTTAATGCCACATTCTTCCCCTTCCTTCACAAACAGAGGACCAGCAAAATACGGAAGACGATAGTTTCATAAAGATGCAAGCTAAGCCCCGACCTTCAATCCGTTGCACATGCAACTCCAACGATTGCCGCTATGGCTACTGTTTCCACAATTGGACTTGGTCATGGTGCTAACACTCCTATTGCCGCTCCAATTAATTTTCAGTCACCGTTAGGTACATATGTACCATATCAATTATTAAGTAATGATTATAGTATACAAGAAATACGGCAACGGCATTCCAATTCGTTGAATTTTGAAGCAGTAACCACAACGCCTATACTTAATTCACCTGTGGATTCATTTGGGAGTGATATTATGGCAACAAATTTAAGTGACTTAACGATAGAAGGCGTTATAAGCTTAGTGGAGCGTATTGAGGATTTAAAGCCAGCTTTAAACAAGTTAGCACCAGTTTTACGTGAGAACGCTATAAATGGTCGTGTCCTAAAATATTGTGAACTTAATGACCTTAAACAAGTATTGCATTTAACATTTGGCCATTGGGAACTATTTCGTTTGCTCATTACCACTTTAAGGGATTATGAAAAGCAGCAACTGCAACAACGGCACCATCAACAACAGTTGCAACAACAACAACACAAATCTAAAGATATCATTGATACAACGCCACCCTCAGGGTCTTCAGCTTTAACAACAACAAAAGATATGCATGGTACGCACAATATAACAGCAACACCATTAGCAAACCTCACTCACTCGCATAATCGTAAAACAGCAGCATCACAAATGGAAAAACAGGTACATTTGTGCATACTCATATATTTTTCGGTTATTTAGTTTTGTATGATTTTCCATAATTATTATTATTGTATTGCGGAAAAGTGGGCCTTTTTTTAACATTGGAAAGTGTTAAAAATAGTCTGATCCGCTCATTTTTAAGCCACTCCCTGTACGATGATTTTATTTTTAAAAGTGAAAAAAAAGTGTTGATAGAAAATAGTCATTCGGCATTTCGATATAGAAAATCCGTGTCCACTTTTCAGACTTTTCATTACATTTACATTTTGGAAAATTGCTAAATTTTTTCATTATTTCTAATCATCACAATCCACCATATTTTTGGCATTCCTTGTTATACTCTATACTATACACAAACACGACATAAAGAATATGGTAAATTTGCGTGCATATTTATAAAATCCAGACCAACGTAAAATAGACTGGAATCCATTACTATGCTCCCAATTATTTTCTGTATTGATTTGTTTTGAGGCCTGTCTGGTTCTGTAATTAAGTCAGTCCTTTCCATTTGCTATTCATTACGACATTTTCGTTTTGGACTACTAAGAAAGAAAATCTCAATTACATACTATAAAAATTTTCATATATGTATAAAGATATATATATTATTATATAATATATATATATATATATATATATATAATATATAATTATATATAATATATATTTATATATATATAAAATTTATATATATATATATATATATATATATATATATGTATTTTTTTCCTACATTTCTCTATGCAGTCAAAAATCGATGATTTTGATTATCTTCAGGTAATGTAAAATACCCAAAAATGTTTACTGTTTTCATACCCTACACCGTTACCGGTTATTGAAAGTTTGTGCGAATGATAACACCATCACCAAAGTGCTAACCTTTTTTAATATTACAATCAATTGCGACTCACTCTTTGATGTTTCTGTTTATCTCTTTGTCTGTTTATCTGTTGTCTATGCGCTTTTAAACAAATTACTGGTCGCCACTTTTGTCATGTTTTAGGCGTATTTGGGCTCAAAAGCGAACTATAGAGAAAATGATTAGAAACATGACGCCTAAATTTGAAAAAATCGCTTTATGTGAAAAATATGTCAAGAATTTATGCGACTTATTAATATAAATTTTTCATATTTGGCCCATTCCAAAATTATGATTTAAAATTTTTTAAAGGCATAACGTTTTAATTACATTACGCAAAATGGTGTAGGGTATTTTGGCGTCGGTCATATCTGACTATAACGTTTTCACTTATTTTTCTAATTGTTTAAACTTATTGTTGGTGATCTTGTTAAATGTGTCCCATTACAAGAACTTATTCCTGTAGAAATTTCTAATACGTAGTAGTAGAAAGCACTTAAATCTCAATGTGATAATAATAACTTAATGTCATCCGTAACGTATCCATCATATACAATTCGATGTTTGTGCAGTTGATAAAGTTCAGAATTATATTATCCATCATGTGGTGCCTATAAATTCTTATATATTGATTCATGTAATGTACGATTATCACTACTAGTATTAAATTATGTTAATTGTAAATTACCCATTTAATTTTACGTTTTTTGTTAATACAAGAATAATAATTGTTACTACACAAATTTCTTATAAATAATGTTAGAAAAACATTAACTAGAACTTTCCACACTAAAAATATACAGAAAATTTTCAAACTGAAATGATAAAATAAACTGTAATTAAATTATTTTAAATGTTGTCTGTTAATTTATTGTTGTTAATTTAAATGTTGTAGAAAATATAACTTTATTAATCCAAATGGATGATGCTTCCTTAAAGATTTCTTTTTTAGTTTTGCGCGCATTTTTACAATAAATGTCATTTTAGTAAATACTTAATGCAAAAATAATAACCTAATCCTCTAACTGAAATATTAAAAAAATTATAAATGACTTCATTTTAGGTAACATTGGAAGAACAAATGATTTGCGGTGCATTACAAACATTAAACGAAGATGCCTTTGAAGATGTAGCGAGTAGTGAAAGACCGAGTGCTATTGGTTTAGCAGCCGCTACAGGTGAGATGATGACTCCAACTACTGCTACCGCTACTTCAATTGCTACTGCTACTACAACGATTACATCAAATACAGCAGCAGCAGCATTACATTTAGCACCAATACGTGAAACATCGGAATTTAATTTAACAACCGATGAATTCAATGTAAACAGTCATTGTAACTACAATCACAACAACTATAACAACAATCATAACAATAATAATAATAATAACACAATTATACAAATTCCTTATAACCATCATAATTTGAAAAATCATGAGCAATCGTATCTGCAGAATTCAAGTCAACATTTATATCACAACAATAACAATTTGATTGCAACAGATTTTACTAAACAATCAACTATTGGTAACAATTCCTTACAAAATCTTCAAATTGATTTAATACGTAACATTAACGTTAACGACAATAACAGTATTCCAAAAAAAGACTACTCTAATAATAAATATCATCATAATCAAAATTATGATAATGGTTTGAATAGTTCTGTTATACGACAACGACATCATTCGTTAAGTGATAATTTATTATTAGAATCACCCATAACATCGGTAACAGCCACATGTGCATGTGGTACTAACATAATTACACCAGATACAGTATTGTTCGTAAAAACAAACCTTAAACTAAAACACGAACAAAACAAACAACAGCAACATCAGCCACAAGAACAACAACAATATGAAAATAATTTGTTATTCATGGATGACACACAATTATAAAAAAAAACAACTTAGAGCCTTTTAACATACACATGACGATAGGATAGATGGCTTTTCTTTTTTAAAAAGAAGACAATTTATTCATCACCGTTTGTAGTAGAAATTGCAGACTATTTAGTGACAAATCTTCCAAGGAAACATCATAATCATGAAGTTTATTACTTATTTGTCTGTAAAAAGAAAAACTTGCACTTTCATTGGATTGATTGTAAGTGTAATGGAGTTTGCAAGTTCCTTTATAATTGATGGGTAAAACGTCAATAGCATATGAAAATGCGTATTAAATGCTTTTCAAAATTGAAGTTTACTTAGTGATCATAGAAAAAGTTCAAAAAGGAAGGATATATGTGCCTTCATATCAGCTAAAAATTGTCTAAAATTTTTATAGAAGCTAATAAAAATTGAATTAATTATTTTTTAAAATGGATTTTCGATAAATTAAATACTGATGACCAAAAATTAAACAGTATGTAGATGCTTTGGGATGATCTTTGAATCAAATATTCCCATAACATTACCATAACCTAACATAACATGTAACATACAATATTACCTTTACTTGAAAACGAGCAATAATAGTAATTATCATTACACACTTGGAAAAGGTCCATCATTTTAAAGCAAAAAAAAATCTAAAGAATAAGTTAAACATTTTAAGCGAAAAAGGACAAATCAAGGTAGAAAGAGATAAATAGAGAATGTAATACAGAGAAAAAGGGACATAAAAAACTCTAACGACAATATTAATAATATTTTAAATGATTTACAAAATATATTTTGTAGTAAAAGGGAGAAAGATATTTCATGGAACCTTTTCAGCGCTAGGGTACGTTGACGCTTTCACATTCCATTCCATTTAAGATTTTATAGCTTTTTTTTTGATTAGCAAAAAAAGCGAAATATACAAATTTATTATTATTATTATTGTTGTTTTTCAAACTTACTTTAACTTATAACGTTGTTTTTTTACTAAATTTATTTTATCTATTAAAAATTTTTAAATGAATGATTATTATTATTATATACAATAATTACTTACGTGTGCTCTAACTTTTTACATCCTTAACCTCTAACTCTTTTCTATAAGTTAATTTTTCTTAAATAATAATTTTTATTTTGTTAACAGTTTACATCTTACGCCATTTGTGTTTTTTGTTGGTACATTGCTTGGTATAATCAGTTTGTACTTGATGATGTCAATATCTAAAAAGTCCGAAGATAAATAGATATCGATCATTGATGATCAAATGATGTTCTCCGTTCGATTTAAATCTATCTGTGTCCATTTGTCTATATGATGTCTGTCCATTACTTTACTTGTTAACAACTTTTTGAGATAGTTTGATTCAAAAGCATATTGATGGGAAAATAAACGAGTGTAGAAAATATTTACAATCATTAATGTACTTGTAAGCTTTACAACAAATCCCTTCATATCTTAATTGTCTTTTCATATAAAGCTCTATTCAAATGTTTTCGAAAATTACTCCCTTCGATCCTTTTATAAACTTAATTGATTGAATTTTTTGACTTTCTTATTAAATGAAATAAAATGGTGTAAGGTATTTGATAATCGGCTCTAATCGACTATAATAACCATAATAACTTTTGTCTGTTCTTCTTTTTCTTGTTCACTAAAAATAACAGAAAAAAAAATACAAATTATTGTAGAAAGTTAATATTGTTTTAATATAAATAAAAAATAATAATGTAATATCACTGTATCCATTTACGTGTATATATATGTATAATATATATATATATATATATATATATATATATATATATATACATATACATATACATATATATACATATATATATTTTCATATGTGTATAATAATTTATTTCTTATGTTAATATTTATGTATGAGATATACTTTCGTATGCTTGCTCTTTAAAATTAACTATGTCGCTTTGGTTTCGCTTACTCGGTTCAATTCATTCATGTTGAAACATGTCGACAGAATATTTTAACATAATAATAATAATGATAATAGTAGTAATAACAATAATTTTTACTATAAAGTATATAACATAATTTTGTAGTCTATTAACAGTAAAAAAAAAAGAAAAATCTAACATAATATTGATTTATTTCAAGTTTTGCGTCTAACATTTTTTGCTTTTAAATTCTACACATGCTTCAAAATGAAAATGATCGCTTTTTTTTGTTCTACTTTGTTGTCTGACGAATTCATTCACAAAGTAGATGATACTTTTTCTTTTTATTCTTTTTACTTTTTGTTTTTTTTTTTTTATTAATTTTATTTTATTTTTTTTTTTGGTTTTTTTGGTTTTTTATTTAACCAACCAGCAACTTACCTAAATAAACACACACACATACATATATAAATTTGTATATACATATATACACATACATGCATATATATGTATGGTTGGCTATCTGACCGTCTGTCCATCAGTCCATCACTAATATGATATGCAAAAAATTAAGATTGTGTAGATTCTTCTATAAGATTGTACAATGCTGTTTGAATCGATTAGGGGACATAAGCTACAATACAATACAAGGCAACATAATCGATTATTAAATATCTTACAACATTTCGCTTGACATATAATGCCAAAAAAATTAAGATATGAAAAAAGTACGAACTATCGAAAAATTTATAAAATCCTATTTATATGTGTAAGTCAGTTCCGAAAAATGGTAAAAAATGGCGTAATTAGTTAGTACCTTTTATTTTGAATTTAGATGAAATTTTATTATTCTTAGAAAATATAGTTGTTACCTTTACAATTATTACTATTATTGTTGCTATTATTATTATTATTATTACTATTGTTGTTGTTGTATTAGATGATGATATGCCAGGCTCAATATTGACAATTAATACAAATTTAATGCTGCAATCATCATCACCATTGCAAGCAGTCCAAAAGGATTCTATATTAAAGCAACAGGGTTGCGCTAGTAAAGGTGATAAAAAGGTTTCCATTAAAGCTAACAGCAACAACAACAACAGCAATAGCATTATCGATATGAATAGCAATAGCAGCAATAATAGTAATAATAATAATTTTAAGCAAATGTTTAATACCAATATTGAATATATTTCGGAGAAGTATCCAAGTAATTTGATGAATATACAACAACAACATCAGCAACAACAACAACAACAAATTAAAAGACGTCATGGAAAACTGCCAGGTGGTATGAAATGGTTTGACATAGACATGTCTCTTGTACATATTAAACAAAATAAATAATTTCACATGATATTCTTCTTTTTTCTATGTTTGTAAATATTAACTAAAAAATACAGGAGCTCGGCCAACATCTTTGATTATAACCAAAAAGAATAGTGGCAATAATACAAATAAGAGTACACAAGTCAAATTGACACGGTCATCATCTTTTGATTATGATGATATAGAATCGCAACAGTATACAGTAAATAAAATGGCAGTGATAGTGGCAACAACAGCAGCAGCAGCAACAGCAACAGCAACAGCAGCAGCGGCATCAACAACATCAACAAAGCAAAAAACTCCAAATCACCATCATCATCATCATCATCAAACAACATTACTTGAAGAATTGCAAGAAGATGAATCTGCACCATTAGTTCATTTCTCCCAACACGAGTGACAAATCCTACAAGAAACGTAGATTTGAAAATTTTTTACTTATACAACAATAACAATAACAGCAACATCAATAAACAACGATAAATTACCTTTCGTTATACCTCTCTCTTATTTTTGTTTTATAATCAGCACCCAAATGTTGAGCATATATTCATTTAATTAAAACGTTTACAACATGTAAGAGAGACACATCTTAGACACCAAAAAAAAGTCCATTCTTGATCAGCATCAAATGCTATATCGATTTGCATATATCGAATTATCTGTTGTATGCACATTATTGTTTGCCTTCAGATCAAACATATGAACTTTAATTCTCACTAAAGTATTAGAAACTTTTTATATGCATCATTTTAAAAATGGTTTACATTGATCAAAAAAGATTGTAATATACAAAGGATGAAACTTGAACTCCTAGACAACGACTTTGTTGTATTTTAACCAAAAATATTTATGGTTTCTTTTTGTATTCACGCCACGCCCACCCAATATTATGAAAAGCGAAATTTTGAATTTTTTAGTTTTGTTTATTTTTTTATGTATATATTTTTCACTCATTCTTCAAAAGTTGTTTAAGTTGGTCACGCCCTTAAAACATATGGTTATATATTGTATAATGGTTATGCCATATTTTGCCTTAGCCAAATATAAATTTCTTACTTGCTTAATTAAAACTTTCATTGTAACATTCTCCTTATTGTACTATTTTACAAAATTAGCTTTATATTATCGAAAATAGAAAAAGCGAAAAATTTGATAAAAATCAAACAAATTATGTAACAAAATTCAATAAAAAAAGCTAATCAATTCAAAAAAAAAAAGAAAAAACTCACCAATTGGATTTGTAATAGTTTGATATGATTCTGTAGAATATGTAAATGATGCATTATCAAACGAAATAATTTAATAATAAATAAATAAAACTTAAAAGGCACACCAAATAATTTAAGAAGGTTTTCTACTATCAAATAACAGTTATTGAATTAATTTAAAAGATTTTTTATGCACTCATTAGAAATGTGTTGGCAAGAAAATTTTCAAAGTTATAATATCCATGGATATGTACATTTATTGTAGAATAATAATAATAATAATATGATTTTTATAATTTTCTAAAGTTCTAAGAGTTCGTTGGTACTTTCAGTCTAGCTAAATATTGATATTGTAAATCTTCATATTATCTTAAGAATTTGCAAAAAATTTTTAATATAAATTATAAACGAAAAATATTGTGCTAAAGTTTTAAAAAGATATTACATTTATAGAAATGCACTTTATTAGCAATATTTCCCTATTAGAATATGATCTTATTCTAATGAGTACAAATGTAATATCTTGTGCTGTGACTACGGAAATGAATTAAATATAAATATCTTAAAATTACTCAATAATAATTTTCTTTTAAATGATGTGTGCTCATTACTGTGTGTAGAAAATAAACGTGTAATATGAAGCCATTATGGACAATGGGAGAATAAATTTTTGGTTGGTATTTCGTTAATAAAAGATCGATAAAGTGAAGAAGAGTAACTTATGGTTGGATAGCTAAATATTAAGATTTCTTGTTACCCGAGTATGAGTTGATCATGTAGTTAACTACAAAAAGTAATTACATTGCTTAAAAATCTATATTATTAAGTGTCGGTTTTTATCAATGTCCGTTAACTTTTTTGAATTTGAAGCTACTTAAATTTCCGATTTCACAATCGACTTAATTATTCAAATATGCAGAGCATTTTTTTACTATTTATTAAAACTTTATTAAAACGTTTTTCAACGTTTTTAATTTTTTAATTTACTTGGTTATTTTCTCATATATCCTTATCTACTTTATAACGTATAATAAATAATATTCTAAAAATCTTCTTCTATTTTCTATTAAATATTCCCACCATAAATGAGACAATGTATTAATTTGAAAAATCTTTAAAACTGGCAATGCCTCATGTTTCTTTTCTTTGTTGTGCATTTTTTATTTTCCTCTTTTTTTCTTTGATGGGCAATATAACAAAAGCAACCTTGTCTATTAATGTGACAACGTGTATGTTGTGTTCGGGTTTCGTGGCAATTTGACATATCCATTTATTCATTCATTTTTGGTGCTTTGTGCTGAAAAGAATCGTTTAGTTTAGTTTAAGTGGGCGGTTAATTTTATACGATTTTACTATATCGTTATTAAAATCTAAACGGCACATAATTAAATATGAAAAATATAATTAATTCATTGATATTAATACTATTAGTGACAATTAGTGTTAGTATAACACATATAACATGTTTAAGTTGCAATAATCCAAAAATCTCAGTGACCACATTTAGCACTGAAGATGCAACAATACTAACACAGCTTGCACATATTAGTGAATTTACATTAAAATGTAATGATAATAATATTGGTGATGGTACAACGTCATTATTTGCGGAATTTCCATGTGGCAAAATTGTACCAGTAGCTCAAGTTAACGATCATAAATATCAGGTAAACTTCATGTTACAAAATAAATGATGAGAATAATTCGTATTACATTTCAAGTTCCTTTTAATAAAGTGCAATATAATACAAACATATTCTCATTTGATATTGTCAATCGATATAAAATAATTTTCTAAATTAGTGTACGTTGTCTTTCCATCTGTCTATTTAGATAGAATTTGAATGCTTGTTAGTATGTTGGCTTGGATTTGATTATCCAAAGATAATAATTGATTTAAGAAACGTTATGTGACAATACAAAAATGCTATTTAATGTTATGTATCTATTATTTAGGGTTTTAACAGAGTTAACCTGCTCCTCCATTATTGAAATTGTCAAATACAGCAAAAAAACTGAGATCAAGATATTAATGCAATAACTGTGTATAGCATACTTAGAGGTTCTATAAGACGGGCCTAACTGAAATGTCTTTTTTTTACCAGTTAAAGTGAATATTATATTCAAATTGATTTTAATCAGGGCGATAATAGAAATATATTTATGATCTAACTTTCAAAGAGATCATTTTATAGTTCTTCACTCAAAATTTACTAAATTATTGATCTATTCGTTCTTCCTTATCTTTTTAATCTTTTCTAAAAAAACTTTTAGAATGCAACAAAGCGATAGCGCATTTTTTCTCACATTTATCTTTGAAATTTTACGATTATACTATCAAATAATTTTTATATTAAACGACATACTGACATTTCTATATATTTCAGAGAACTGATAACGGTATTTTTCTTCAGGAACAATAATATTGAGAGTGTTAAACTAACATTCAATTGAATTAATAATTTATGTAATTCGCGAAATTTTACGTATTAATTGGCAAATTCACGTTAATTAATTAATTATATTTAGTATCGATTTTACAAAAAAGAGAATATAATTAAATTTCAGTTGTCAGTTTTAATGCAATGCATCCATCTTTGCTTGTTAAGAATTCAAATTAAATTAATGATAATCTAAGTCTAACTAAATCAAAATATTTTAGAAATATGCTAGAGTTAGCTCTTTTTTGGTGCCCCATTAAATATAATTTTTTTACTTGGTTTTTTTTTTTTTTAATTAATACTTTATTTTCTAGATTAGTTGGATTGAAGATATAAAGAAAAATTCAAATGATAATGTAGTGTTACATTTACTGGATGAAGAGGGTTATGCCAATTTACGTAAAGCGCAACGTAATGGGGACGATGATGGTGATAGTAATAATGATAGCCATGGAAGTTACAATGATAATGGCAGTAACAATGACAATGGCAAAATGAAACGGCATAATGTGAAACCTTTAATAGATATAACTGTAACGGTTAAAAGTGCATATAAAGGGCCATGGATCAAAGCTGAATTATTGGCTGCCATGATAATGGGTATTATTGCATATTTTGCTGTATCTATAAAAAGCAAAGTACAAGCGTAAATTGTGAGTAGTGGGAATGCGGTGTGGCAAAACTATAAATTAAGTCAGATTCATCC
The DNA here is from genome assembly GCA_023089585.1 of Melophagus ovinus. Classification (NCBI taxonomy): domain Eukaryota; kingdom Metazoa; phylum Arthropoda; class Insecta; order Diptera; family Hippoboscidae; genus Melophagus; species Melophagus ovinus. Next base: position 7,578,480 of record JAKKIB010000180.1, read on the forward strand.
TGAAATTCCATTAAATTGTTGATAATGGCTAATCTGTACAAATCGAATGAATAATATCCATTCAAGTCTTCATGTTTCATGTTTTATACAATTTCGCACACTGTTTTCTTTCCACTTTTTATTTTTAATTTTTCATTTTTTTTTTTCCTTGCTTTTCTCATTTTTGTACTATTATTGTTCTTATTATAATTACTATAATTATTATTAAACGATAAGAACTTGCTAAAATCAATTAATAAAGTGAGCAAGAAGGAAAAAGAGATCGAATTTATATTATTTTCATCCAATTTTCTGTTTATTTTGTTTTCAGTCGATATCCATCCTTAATTAATTACCATTAACATTATTTTCTTCATCAGATGATAAATCAATCATGCCTTCCACGCGTGATGGTGACATAACATAAATGAAATGTTCCGGCTGTTGACCATCACTTATTATCTCATTATTATTATTATTATTATTATTATTATTGTGATTATTATTATTATTGTTATTATTATTATTATTATTATTATTATGTAATGATGATGATAATGTTAATAACTGTTGCTGTTGCTGTTGTTGTTGTTGTGTCTGTTGCTGATGATGCTGCTGTTGAGGATTGTTGTCTGTTGGTGAATCTAAATTACAATATTTTGTAGTGCCATTATTGTATGTGTAACTTGTGGTAATACCATCACCATTGGTCACATTGTCCAATTCTAATTCTAAATCGCTAACAATACGCATACAACGCATTTTGGCCAATGATTGAAATTTTGTTGGCATTGCTCGAACCTGTTTGGCCAAACTTAAAAAGAATAATGTGTTCGCATCTAAATCACGATTCGCTTGTAAAACGGCGGTAACATCCGGATCATAAGTTCGCCGTATTTTAGCGGGCGATGGTGTTGTTGGTATACTATTTAAATTCATATTAGCATTTGCATTACCTTGTATTAAATTATTTCCATGATGATATGGCGTAGATGTTGTTATAGGTGTACCATTCGCCGCTGCTGCTAAAGCGGCTGCTGTCGCTGTCCTATAATATTTTATATCGATGCTATTATTGTTATTATTATTGTTGTTATTATTAGCATTAACATGATTCACTGACGCTCCAGTTGCTGCTGCTGCTAAAGCAGCTGCCGCTGCTGCCGCTGTCCTATAATAATTTATATCAATGTTATTACTACTGTTGTTATTGTTATTGTTATTATTGATACTGCTATTATTATTATTATTAGTACTGCTGCTAGTACTGCTATTGCTGTTAGCGTAATTGGTACCGCTGGCATTACAAAATGTATTTGAAAATGTGGAAAAACTTAAATTGATTGCAGACGTTTGCGGTGATGGTTGAACGCGGCGGATTTTTGTTATTAATGTCGAATTCAAACGTGCCGATGCTGTTGTTGTTGTTGCCATTGCAGCACCTGTTGTCGTACTATTATTTTCATGTAATTGCTGAGCAAATTGATTTAAAGCGCCGGCTGTTATGAATGTATTATTGTTGGCATTATTGGTGCCGATACTATTGTTATTGTTATTGTTAATTAACTCCTTTTTAAAACTATCCGTTGAGGCGAATAATTGCGGTTCAATAATTAAGCAACCAACTGAGCTCGCTGCCGTACTAGATGACATTGGTATACCTGAACCTGATGCTGTTGTGTTTGCTGTTGCTGCTACTGCAGCTGCAGTTGCTGCTGCCGTCATTTTATTGGCGAATGTTGTTGATAAATTTCCGCTATGTAAATTATGATGATGATTCACAGTCAAAGAATTAGATGTTGATGTTGCATTGGTTGTGTACGCGGATGAATTATTGTTGTTATTATTATTAGATATGGCTCCAATAATGGGCATGGCTATTAATGATGGTGGCAATTGTACAGTCGGTAATGAAGGTATAGGTAAAATCATGCCGCCAGCGCCAACGCTAATGCCACCACTGCTGTTGCCGCTGCCACCACCGGTCATTGTTGTTATGGTACTAGTCGAATTTCCTCCACCACAACTATTTGGCATAACAATTTGCGGTAACTGGGGCGTTATACAAGCTACTGACGAAGCATTTGTACCTGGTACAACTGGAATTATTGAAGCGATGGAGGAGGAGGAAGGTGGAATTGAAATATTGCCACTCTTAGTCGTATTTTTATTCTGATTATTAATATTATTTTTGTTGTTGTTGCTGTTGTTATTGTTGCTGTTGTTGTTGCTGCTGTTATTATTGTTGGTGTTTAAAGTACAATTGGCGCCATTACTAGCATTAATCACGCTGGCTAATATTGGTGGTGGCTGTATTTTAATATTCTCGTCAAGATTATTCGTAATAGCTTTAGCCAGTACCTGGTAGCCCAAGTCGCATTCATTCTCATCTTCGTCGGCGCCACGCTGTATTATTGATGCTGTTGTTATTGTTGTGGCTAATGTTGAATTGCTCCTTAAAGAGAAATAAAAAAGAAAAAAAAAAAAAACAAACACATGCGCACACTCAACGTTTAATCTTTCCTCATCATAGTTTGTGCTGCTTTTTTTTTTGTTTTTTTTTCGGTTTTTGTAGCTCACCTGCCTGGTCCTTGATAGGGTTTTAGAAATTCCATATGTTCCGCATGAGCCCAATATTGATATTTCTTGGAGGTTTTTGTACCCACACGAAAAGATCGTAAATATTTTGTATAACTGTCCCGTAAATTTTTCCATTTTCTTTTCGAGGCATCTGAAAAAAATGGAAAAGGAAAAAAGAGAAATTTTTAAAAGTTTTACTATTTCATAAAAATAGATTGATTCTGACTAAAAATTCTCATCTAACATTAGACTAAAAATAATATATGCAATATATATGAAAGAAGTCTTTTATATGTAAAGAGTTTGGAAAAATCGATTAATTGGTACATCGATCGATGGTACATTCATAAAAATTGCCAAGAAAAGCGGGCATAATTCTTGTGACACAACATTTTGATCTTAACATTTAAAAATATATTTCTTTGAAAATCTTATGTGGGGTGATGGGCGTCAAACAAAAAAAAAATGGACCTTTCTGGTGTTATCTTTTAAATCTATCAAGAAAAATTGAAGCGGTTTAATTTATCTAACAAAATTACAATTAACAATAACTCTGCGTTTCTACGTGAAATGTTGCAAAATCCGTTTTTATATTTTAAACAAGCGGCATCACTTGATGTACCGAATGTACATCAATTCATGTACCGAATGTCGTAGAAAAGTTTTAAAATGAAACTTCAGACTAACAATAATGCGGATAATTTATAGATTACAAGCAATTTAAATAATTTTATAAAGTTAAATCGTTCCAGAAAATTATTATATATAAATCAATTGATTTAATACAATTTGAGGTTGAGTAGTGATGATGGGGATTGTTTCTTCAAGACTTTCCTTCAGAGCTTTATATAAAATTTTCAAAAATTTATTCTGTAGGAATGTTATTCTTATTCTTCTAATTCTGTAGAATTTTAGTAACAATTTCTGAATCGATTTAAGCATATCAATTGATTCAGTCCAAACGTCCAAACGACTCTCTGATGTCTCATTATCCATATAATTTTGTTATTACATGGTACGTTGCAATTTTTAAGATATTTTTGATTAAATTTTGTACGTTGGTAGCGCGTCTTTGATTAAAGGATGAACTCAATTAAAAATAGTCAGAATTGGATAATGAGCGCCATTTGACGCAGTTTACGGAAAGCTAAAAGCTTTACATGTAGAACGTTTATGAATTGGGGTCTTTTTTTTTTAATTTTTATAGAAAAAAAAGACCAGCTCAGAAGGTATCAAATTTACATTAGACTCGAATATTATTTGATTTCTACACTCATCTAATGAATGTCATTTATTATCCTTTTGTTTTTATACTTTTTCCTGTTATTTTTTATTGACTTTTTCACCAGATTACGCAAAAGTCGGCGGGTGAGTGGGTGTGTGTAAGGTATGAAAGAGTCGACCCCCACTGATTGTAATGTTTTTACTTCTTTTCCTTTACAATTATTTTTGTTTTGTTGGGCATTTTTCTTCACTTACGCAGTTTCTACGTCTTGTGCATCAATATTTCAATATTTCACTATAATTAATTGCGTGTGCGTGCGTGCGAGCGTGTGTGTATGTGCGGATGTCGGTATGTGTTTAAAATATTTTTCAACATTCTTATGGTTTGTCATCTTCCTATTAGAAAGAATTCTTAGCAGAATTTAAAAAGGAGAAAAAGCATTTTTAGAGAAAGTGAGAACCATAAATTGCATATTTTAAACTGCGAGAGGGTGCACATATATTTGTTTAGAGATGTGTCTTTTTTATATATATATATATGGAAAACTATTTAAGACATTGACTCTCTTTCTCTATTTCTCTCTCACTCTCTCCCACTCTCTGTGTGCAAATGCATTTGGAAAAAATATTACAAAATGCTAAGTAAAGATAATCTTTAGCTCTTTTTCTCTTGCTCTTTTGTCGTATTTTTTGTCCCCATCATTATTCATAAATTCTCAAGTTCATTCATTTCAATTCTGAATTGAAGTTTAATTTTCTAAATGCAATTTATTCTTCTGCTTTTTTTATTTTAGTTCTCAGGCCAATTTGACTCTCTTTCTCGAAAATTCCCTTTTCTCTACGATTACTTATTTATTTCTCTCTCTCTCTGTCTGTCTCTCTGCCTTTTAGATTCTCAGTTTCTCTTGTCGTAGATACTTCTACTATTCGCTGTTACTTCTAAACCTGCCATTCTGCGATTTTATTTATTTTGATATTTTCTTATTTTATAGAATTTAATATCTTTGCCATTTAAAAAATATATTTTGTGTTTTTGTTTGGGCCACTTGTTTTATTCAATTCAATTTAATGTGTACTTTATTTTATTTTACTCTTATTCCTTTTTTGTGTGTCTTTTTCAATGTCTTTGCCTTTTTTTCGTTGGTTCTTTGCTCTTCTTCTTTTATTATTTCTCATTTTTCACGCTTTGTGTTTTGTGCTTTTTTTCGGTTTTCGGTTTTTTCTGTTTTGATTACTTCTTGCCATTATTATTAATAGTCCATAATTTGATTTTCCTTTGCCTTTTTTACAGTTATAAATATTTATTTTATATGTGTATGTGTGCATATGTGTATATATATATATATATCTTTGCAACCCCGAATATGTTTGAAACATTTTTATTCAAACATAGCAAAAAAAGTTGAGCTCATTTGTTGTTTTGCTTGTTCTCAATTATGCCATTTATCCTTTTAACCGTTTTATTATAACTTACTTAGTATGTATACATATATATATGTATATATATACATGTGTGTGTGTACATATCTATATATTTATTTGTTCTTTTTCTAAGTTGCAATTTCGTAAAAGTTTCTTATTCTCATTTCATTGTTTTGCTTTTATTATTATAATACTTCTTCTTTTTCTTTTTTTCTTTTCTAATAATAATAATAATTGTTAGTGCCTTCTGGTCGCTGTCCTTCTTCTTGTTGTTGTTGTTTACTCGTTTTGCAATTGTTTTATTCCTTTTTTCTCTCTTTCGTTTTGATTTGTTTTGTGTTGTTGTTTTTGTTTCTTTTCTTAGTTAGAATAGGAGATTTTGTTTGGAAAATGTATACATACCCACAGATAGGCCGATTTCGGCAGCGATTTGTGACCAAACTTTCAATTTCACTTCGACATTTTTGTAATCGGGATGATGCGTGTTATAAACAACATCGTAGTTTTTGACAATATCAATGAATTGCGATGTATTATCCGATGTTGTGGATGATTCACTTAAACCGCCTCTTTGACATTTCATAATTTTGCAATGGCGATACCGATGGCGATGGCGATGGCAATAGCAATAGCGATAGCGTTGCCGTTGATGGTGGCTTCAAATTACAGCAATAATACTAATAATAATAATAATAGTAATAATAATAGTAACGGTAAATAATAATAATAATATAAAATTATAATAACAAGAACAAATTAGGTAAATTCTTTAATTTAATGTTCAGCTTGACGTATCGGTCAATGTGTACCGTTATTTAATGAGCTACAAATAAAAACTTCACTGCTTTACAGTTTTGTTGGATTTAAGGAAATTAAAAAAAAGAGCACACACACACACACACACACACTCAAACACAAAGTTACAAGCACACAAAGCCGCGAACAAAAATGATAAGCGCAAGGAAGAAGAAGAAAAAAAAAGAATGCGAATGGAAAAATGGCAAAACTCTCACTTCTTGCAGTTTTTTTGAGCTAATTTTTTAGTTGTTTTTCATTCTTCTTTTCTGATATTAGTTTTTTTTTGAAATGCGTTTTCTTTTGCTTTGCTTGCATTTTTTTTTTTGAGATTTATTTTATTTTCATCCAACGTCCTTCTCCATTTTGGTTCCATCCGTTGAATGCCTTAATACTTTTTCATTTAATTTTATTCTGTTAGTATTTCAATTTCAGTCAAAGTCTACCAACACTTTTCTCGATTTGTTTGATTTGTACATTTTTTTCTTCTTAAATTAGGCTACTTCGATTGAATTTGAATTTCAATTGAATTGAAATTGTTGCTTTTCTAAAAAGTTTTTCTTTCTGTACGTTTTTTACTTTATTTGTTTTTATTTGGTGCCTTCTTTCTTTCTTCTTTCATTTTTCTTTTCTATGCTTTTTCGTTTGTTGTTCTTGTCTTTTTCTATTTCAACTTTCATTTTACTTTTGATTCACTTTTTTCTTTTATTTGATATAATTTAATTTGGTTTGATTTGATTTGCTTTACACAACAAACTGTTATGTTTTGTTTGTTTTTTTTTTTCGTTTTTTTTTCTTTTACATGTGAAAACAATAAAATCAAGTAATAAGAAAAAAGGGAAAAAAAATAAAAAACAAAAAACGAAGAACAAGAAGAAGAAGAAGAAGAAGAAGAAATAGAAAAAGCCAAACAAAACAATAGCAAAATCTTATACACCACAAGTTTGTTTCGAGTTGAATTGAGTCTGACAAAGACAGCAACAACAACAATGTAAAAAAAGAAACAAACAAAATAAACAAACGATAAATGATGAAAGAGCAAGCAGCGCTTTTTTTCTTGTTTTTTTTTGCTTGTTAGGAGTGTTATTGCGATTATTATTATTATTATTATTATTGTTGTTGTTGTTGTTGTTTCCACTGCTGCTGCTATTGTTGTTGTTGTTGTTGTGCTGATTATTTTACATTTTTTCCTTTTTATCCTTTACCTTACTTGTTTTGCTTACACTCTACACACACACACACACACACACTCTCTCTCTCTCGTCTCTCCCTTTTTTTATTACTCTTTCACTCTCACTATCTATCTTTTTCTTTTTCTCTCTAAGACCCTCTCTGTTTCTCTATCTCTTTATTTATTTAGTTATTTTTCTTAGTTTGTTCTTTTTTTTTTTTGAAAATTTTATTCTCCCTTTGCTTTTGCTTTTGTTTTTACCTTTGCCCCGCTTGATAAAACTCTTGTATTTATTGTTTGTTGCTGCTCTGACTTTTGCTTGTGTTATTGTTGTACAGTTCCTTCTGTTATTCTATTGTCTCTCTCTCTCTCTCTGTTTTTACTTTTTTATTTTGACTTTTCTTTATTGACTTTTCCTCTTTTTTTGAATTTTTATTATTATTTATTTGTAAGTAAACACCACCACCACACAAAATGTATGTATGTATGTATATATATATGTATGAATGCATCAATGAGTGAATAAATATATAGATGTATACGCTTTTGCCGCTATCTAAAAATATGACCGACCGCTCTAACATAAGTTGGGCACTTGAATGAGACGAACGCATTTAAAACGTTGTGATATGTATAAAACATCAGCTAGGCAAAACAAACAATCAACCATACAAAATAATATAATCCAAGGAAATCAGTGATAGTAAACAGCGAATGCAGCAGCTATAGCAGTTGCAGCCAGCTACAGTAACTGCAATTTGCTGAATCCATTGAACCAGCAGAAATTTGTTACAATAGCAGCAACATCAGCGGTGCCATAGATACTAGTTTTAACCGCTACATTTCTACATATATATAAATGTCTATGTATATGTATGTCTGTGTATATGTATGTGCGTATATGAAATGGTTGTAAATAGTAGCAGCTGAAGCGGTGGCAGCGATAGCAGCAATAGCTGCAGCAGTATTAAAGAGCAGCGGCCTTAGCAACAGCAACAAAAGAACCTGCATTGAACGGCATATATATATTTTTTTTTTATGTACGAATCAATGTACGAGCGGCCAAAATGTCAATTTATGAATTTCCTTATGAAATAAAAATATTACAAAAAAAAAATACTACTACTACATTTATTATTATTTGATTATTATGGCCATTATCATTATCATTATCATCATTATCATTATCATCATCATCATCACCACCATCATTAACATCATTAACATCATTAACATCATTAACATCATTGTTATTATAAATCATTCTATTCATAGTCGCCTATTGAAATATTTAAATGTTAGCAGTTCGAATAGCAACAACAAACGACATGCAACATGTAATAACAACTATTTGCAACAGTAAACAACATGCAGCAACAACAACAAAATGCAACAATATATTGTACATATTATCCTGTAATGAAGTTTTCCATGTTTGCTTATTGTTGTTGTGATGCACAACGAAAACAATTCAACTATTTATTCAATTAATGTTGATTGTTTTGTTTCTTCATTCGTTCCGTCACTGTTTTGACATTTTATTGCGACAAAAATGAACAAGCAAAGCAAACAAACCAAAAACAAAAACAAAAAAAAACAAAAAAAAAAAATGACAAACAATTAAAAACTAAAATAAACATTTTTCTTTTCGCATCAAAATTTGCCATCATTAAGATTATTAGAGTAAAATTCATCCAATCAAAATCATTTTAATAATCAAAAAAAAAAAATAATAATAATAATAAGTTGCGGCATGACACAAATTATTCGATGTTGCTTATGCCGTTTCTTTCATGTTTTTTTTTTCAACAATTTGACATTGCGGCCATTAGATCGCTGTCAATCGATTTTACCAATAACATTGTTGCTGCTAGCATTTTTGTTGCTATTGTTATTAATGCATTTTTGCTATCTTCCACTCTTTCATTCTCTTTCTCATTCTAATTGCCTCTCACTGTCTCTCACATGGCTATTACAGAATATTTCATCGTGCTGTACCATCAAATCTCTAATGTTGCATTGCGTGCTGACGCTTTGCAGTTATAACAAAAAGAAGAAGAAGAAGAAGAAGAAGAACAACAACAACAACAACACCAATAATAATAATAATAATAATAATGCAAGCAAAGAGTAAGAGGAAAAATGGCACGAAAACAATGTAACAAGGAGAAGCGACACGAAATATCAGCCGTCTGTACGTCGCTACACAAATCGCTCCGTTTTATTGCATTGAAGCGAAATACAAACACACACACATACTCACACACACACACACACACACACACACATTATATATATATATATATATATATATATATATATATATATAAATAACAACTACACACAACCACACACACACACACACACACACACACACACACACACACACACAGAGGTAACAATTTTTTTTGTACACATAAATTAGCGAACGAACGAAATAGCGAAATGAAGAGATGGAGAAACGGACGGCTAAGCGCGGTAACTTTCTTTTCTACAAATGGATGTGCGTACGTTCGTGTGCGACAAAGTCCCTTTTTTTATTCAATTTTAGTTAACCTTGTGGTTTATTTTCATTTCAGGTCAGATTGTTTTGTGCCGCGCGCGCGCGTGTGTGTGTGTGTGTGTGTGTGTGTGTGTTTCATATTTATCTAATTCTAAATTTTATTTTATTTTATTTTATTTCAATTTAATTTAATTAATTTTAATAGAATTTTTTTCCCTCTTATCTCGAATATTTAATCCTTAAACCTTTTTGGATCTTTAACAAATAACAATTTAGTGGACGCAATTTGTAAACAGGGGTATCATCATCCATAGGTTTTTTTAGTCGCCATTAAATGCATCGTTATACCTTAAAGTCCTTTGCGAAGATGAGAGATTTGTGGGAGCCTATACTTTTCTTTAAACATTCCAAACATTTCATTTGGGTTCTCACAGTGACATTGGCCAATTTTGTTCACTTTCCATTGTTTGCTTCAGCCCAGTGGTTACACTGAATATAATATCGAACGGGGAGTAGAATCTTGTACTTGACGATTTTGTTGTGTATGTCCGTCTGTCCGCATGTTCATGTGTAGGGTAAACATTCACAAAAAACTATGGTCGCAAAAAACTATATATCGAAGTCAAATTTGGTAGAAACTATGGAAGCTTATGTAGATCGGGTGATATTGAAAATGGGCCAAACCGGATAAAACAATAGGCCCACAGTGCATCGTAAACTGAGAATATTTCTATCTTTTTAGAGTAAAAATTTATACTTTTTCAATCATATCTTGAAAATTGGAGCAGATAAAGAGCTGAAATTTTGTCATTATTCCACAATTATATAATTTCTCTATTCATTTCATAAAATATCAAATAGCGCCTGGTTGGTAAGTTTTCAAGATTTGACCTCAGCCAAATATAATTTTCTAACTTATTGAGACACCCTCGGCCTCGCCCTCGCCCTCGCCCTCGCCCACGCTCTCATATGAAAAATTTCATCTGAAATATTATTTAGCAATAAAAAAGGAACCTAATTTGACATAATCGATCTTAACATTGTTAAAATTTGGATAAACCGTGGGGTCATACAACAACAATGTAAAGCAGCAATTCAAAAAATACAATAACACAAAAAAATTATTAATAGCAACAACAAGACGCAGGAAATGCGCTAAACATTATTAAATTGATTGATTTTATTACAAGAAGAAGATGAAAGCGTTAGCTTAAAGGGTCCTGTGCTGTTCTGAACTATCCTGCCCTGCCTTACCCTGTCCTGTTCTGTTCTGCCCTACCTTGACCTGCCTCCCCACATAATAGATAGATTCAAATTCAAATGCATAAAAGTAACAATAACAAGCACGCAGCAACACATAACACACACGCACGCACACACACACACACTCACACCTATATAATATGTTTGAAACTTAGCTCGTATGAAGTTTGTTGCCGCTTCAAAAATTCTGCTAGATCTGTTCTGCTGTCTGCTATTTTTGAAGTTTTGTCTCTTAGTGCTATTTTCTTTTATTTCTTTCCTTTACATTTTGCTGCCATCAACACTGATTGTTGTATGTATTTTTGTTATGATTGTTGTTGTTGTTGTTATTATTATTGTTGTTAATGTTTATTGTTATTGTTACTAGTTTTATATATGAACTGTCATAACTTTTCTGCACTGAGTGTTCATTGTTGCCGCCGTGATGACGGTAATGATAATGATAATGATGATGATGATGTTGTTGATGCCTCTGCACTTATTATCAGCAACTCTATTCATTTATTTATTTATTTTTATTGATTGTTGTTGTTGTTGTTGTTGTACGTACGTACGTACGTACTCAATAACGCTGTTAATCGCATTTACAGACACACGCACACACGCACGCCACAAGCGTACGCAGATCCAGTGAACCCAGAAAAAACAATCAAATAAAGAAAATGAAGAGTGTGACAATAGGTAATAGAGAGATACAAAGGCTTTTGTAACTGATAAATAAATTTAATGAGAGTATATAATGAGAGTTGTTGTCAAAGAGAGTGGGAGAGAGAAAGAGATAAATCGATAAAGATAGATAGTTAAAGATATAGAATATATGGGCATGCCTGTGTATGCGTGTATGTAAGAGAGAGTTAGAGTGAGAGAGAAAGAGAGACACACACACAGAGAGAGAGAGAGAGGGAGCGAGTGAGTGAAATAGTTTATATAAGAGAGTAACAAGTGATGCATTCGTTGATTTAGATTGCTCAACATGAACATTTCTATTTCAATTATTCCCCGTTAGCGTCGCATTGCACAATCATACAATCACACACCACTACTAGTATATTTAGCCTGCTCTATCTGTATTTCTATCTTTATCTTGCACTCTTCTTTTTCTATCTCTATCTCTAGATTTCTACCGTCTTTCCGTAATTGTTTTTGTCCTCTTTTGTTTTTTTGTTTTTCTATTTAAAAACAAACGCGCAAATATAGATTTGCGCGTACATCGCTTTTCATCTATTTCTCTCGTTTGCTGAGTTGTTCACGTTTAATGTTTAATGCTCCGGTTTGTTGTAAGTGTTGCATTCTGATTGAAATTGACGTTACTGGCTGCTGTTGCTGTTGCTGCTGTTGCTGAAACGGTTTTTGTAGCAATAAATACAGATACTATTATGTTGCACTGTTGCTGTTGCTGTTGCTGTTGCTGCTGCTTTTACAGCTGCCGCTGCTGCCGCCATTGGCCTCAGAATAATGTTAAATATTTAATAGAGACACTCAACGAGTTTACCATTCAATGACATCAGTGTGTTTTACTGTATTTCTTTTTCGTATGGACGTGCCAATCATATGTGCATTTGGGTGTGTGTGACGTATAACAATCGTTTAGACAACATATAAATCGATGTTATTGTTGTTGTTGTTGTTTTATAATTACAATAATTCGCCTTCAACCACCATTCGCTTTTTTATGTTTATTATTATTATTATTATTATTATTACATTGCATCGATTCGCTATAAAATGTTGTTTGCTATTTGTTGACAATTAATAATAATAATTATTGTTGTTGTTATTGTTATTTGCCGAGCTTGGTATAATATAGTACTAGTAATGCATAATTTCTAAGCCTTAGCTTGTTGGATGCCCGCTCTGGCTTGGTCTGATCTAATTTGATGCGGCTTGATATAGTTTGATCAAAAACTCTCTCTACTAACCAGACTCACAATGACTCAAGAGAGCAAATACAATGTCAGCCGAAATAGATTGGTTGCTAGACTTTAATAGTTATTTATAGTAGACTCGAATTTGTTAATGTTTATTGACAAATCTCATACATATTCCTCTTTATAAACAAGTGTATGCAACATAAATATGTATATATTATACTTTTGGTTTTCTTCATTTAAGATTTGCTTGCACCTACCCATTGTGCGAATTTATTAAAGTAATATGGTTGTTTTGCTATTTTCTACTCTGTACACATTACGGGCATACAAAATACACTAATAATACTAAAAAGAGGTAAAGAACAAGACTAGTCGAAGCATTGCACCATTTATAGCATCTAATTTTGTCGTTTTTAATGTAAAGGGTAAATGTACAAGCAGTTAACTTCAAATTTACTAAAAATTACTCAATGTAGCAACAATTTACACACGCGAACACTTCATATAAGCAAACGAAAGTAAATAATTCAACAATAACAATAATAAAGGCAAGAACAAAACATCTACAATAACATTATAGATATGATAAAATTTTGTAAAAAAGCAAGAGTGTGCCGAAATATATGACAAGGAAAAAGATAGAAGAAAAAAAATACAGGTAGGGAATTATGCTAAATAGACATGTGTATGTTAATTTTTTTTGATGTGATACGTTAGGATTGGGCATTTGAGTATGCGTATAAAAGATAATTTATAGGTATGCGCGATATATGTGCGCTTATACATTTTTCATAATTAATTAATTCATAATTAAAATATAGATGATATCCTACGAAAGTCCACGCCTTCATGATCCACAGGAATATACTGCCATGAGATGACACCTTTTAAATATATTAGATTTTGCGCAAATTTGCAAGAATAATTGGAAATAATATTAAACTGTTTATAATAAATGAATTTAATGTGATTTAATGTTGTTCACCTTTATATAGTTCGTATAAATGTGCAAAAACATTGTAGATAAACATTGCATAAAAATATTAGTGATTAAATATAATGTTGAAGAAAAACAATACATATTTATGTTGCATACACTTGTTTATAAAGAGGAATATGTATGAGATTTGTCTATAAACATTAACAAATTCGAGTCTACTATAAATAACTATATAAAGTCTAGCAACCAATCTATTTCGGCTGACATTGTATTTGCTCTCTTGAGTCATTGTGAGTCTTATAGGAAACAAAACATTTTATGTACTTGTATATGTCCTCTCTTCTTCTGTTTCTTTCAGTATATTTTTTGCCAAACCTATTTACGAATCTTTATAGATCACTCAAACTTTACTCTGAAAGTTACTTTTATTTTGGTGTTCTGTTAATATTTTCTTTATTATTCTCATTTCTTTGCTTCAGTTTTTTTGTTCTTATTGCTGTTTTTATTGCTATTGCTCTTCTGTCATGTAACGATGGTGTTGAATTTTATTAAATTTTTTTTTTATTTGGACTTCACATACAATTCAATTGGCACAATTGCAGTTGGTGTTTATGTTTACGTTTATATTTGTTTATTCTTATTGTTATTGGATAAGCGACTTGCTAACAGTCACCTGTATATATATATATATATATATATATATATATATATATGTAGATATAGATATTCGCAAAACCCTTAATTGCATTGCACTGAAAAGTTGTGTTTGCCACAGCACACAAAACCAATTAAATTAACTTATAAACACACCGTGCACCGTTTTATAACTTAAATTGAAAAGATTATCTTCCATTTAATTTGCAACTATCATTTCTGTTTTGTTGTCTTTCTCTGTCTATCTTAATCTACTTCTCTCTCTCTCTCTCTCTTTTTCCTATTTATCACATACATATTCTCTTCATTTTTTTGTTTTTTGTTGATCTTTATTTTAATTGATTGTTTGTTATGACTATTGTTACAATATTGTATTTAACTTTGCAGGGAAACAATGAATGATTTATTGTATTCCTAACTGACATACAGCATAATAGTGCAATAAACCTTTTATTGTAATTCTTATATTAACCACTCGCATATTGAGAATACAGTTAATCTCTCAAAATAGAACTCTCAATCACTTAGTCTTTAAAGCATTATATATAAATATTTATCTTATACTCTCTTAATACTACCTATCCGTCTGTCCTTTTCTACTACTATAAGTATTCCTCTGAACCTATAAAACACCAATTGGAAATGTACCAAAATCTTAAGTTGATTGATGGTCAAAAGTTGAATAAATTAGCCAAATCAGGCACAGTCCAAGGAAAACTGAGAACTATTCTTTATAAGTACAGAGAAATTCCACTGCAAACATGATTCAAAGACTCTCTCCCCCTCTCTCTCTATATGTTTATTGGATATTGTTGTTGTTATTGATGAGAAATATGTATGAGATTTGTCCATAAACATTGGCAAAGTCAAATCTAGTATTGGAATCGACTAAAGTCTAGCAACCAACCTAGCACGATTGCTGTTGTATTTGCTCATTTGAGTGATTGTACGTCTTGTAGTTTAGAGAGTCTTTGGTTTGATGTCGTCTGATTCGCCAGAAAACAAATTAAAATGAATTTACTCTTTCTTTGAAGTGTGAATTCGCAATCTCTCTCTCTCAAAGGTATCTCTCTCAAAATTCTTTTGTTTTATTTTTATCAGTGATAGTTGTTGCTACTTTAATTAGTTAGTTAATTAATTAATCAATTATTCACTTCAAATAGTCAATCTAATTCATTAATAAAAACAATTAATATAATTAATCAATATAAATCAATCACTCAACGAATCAATTTTTAATAAATTTTATTTAATCAATTTATTTTCTAATTTATCATTTAATGAATCAATTAATTAATTAAGCGCAATTCGAACACATTTTAAATAATCAACTAATTAATTTATTACTAATCAATCAAAAAAATTAATTAACCAGTAATTGTTTAACCAATTAATCTATAATTAGTAATTAATTAATTAATAAATTAATAATTACTAATTAATCAATCAATTAATTACTAATTAATTAATCAATAATCAATTAATTAATTACTGAATTACTAATTAATAAAATAATTAATTTTACGATTCTTACTTTTAATTTGATTTGATCCCTGCAATGTCTTATCGTTTTCTCACCGATATACTTTTTTAATTTGTACATAATAATCTTCTTGCGAAATTTTATGTGAAATATTTTGAAAATTTGTATTAGTTATTTGATGGGCAAATTTCCGTTAAAAACAAACGGACAAATAAACCGGGGAAACTTGAATATTTTAAGAAAGATTAAGATTCTGAATTAATTGATTTAATACAAATTGAGTCCTTCTGATTTTATTCGTTCAACTATTTTGTTTAGCACCAAAAGAGTTGCGTTTTCAAAAATTCAATGATTTATGATTTTAATTAAAATATGCTGCTTTTAATTTGAGATAATATATCGCAAAAAAGTTGTTAAGTTTATTATTATATTTGTTGATTTTACATTGTGTTGTTAATGTAATTTTTACTTATTTTATGCAATTAACGGAAGTTCACATCGTTCCACATGAAGAAATTTTAACATAACAATCACAATATACAAATCCATCAATCCACCATGCTTTACACAATTATACATGTATTTTATGTGTGTATGTGTATTAATCAAATAAAATTCTATTGCAAAGTTGACATAAAATATTAATAAAATGCATGGAAAAGAAAGAAAGAGAAAAGGAGGAACATTTGAAAGAGAAACTTTCAAAAAAATGTTACCAAGCGCTCGATGAGAACGAAATGACAAAAGTAAAGACTCTTAGAAATACTCTCTAACATGTTTTAGAGAGAGTGAATTGAGCACAAATGTATATTTTTAAGATTTAAAGTAATGCGAAGGCGCATCTTCAAATACCGTACAATGGACTCACGATATTTTTTATTTTTTTTGTTGAAAATAGTGAAAATTTATAAAGTTCTATATGAACATCATTAAAGAAAAATCAAGTTGCAAGAAGAAAGACTTCAATTTAAATTTTTAATTGATTTTTAGATGAAGCATACTTAAATCTACATGTTTAATTGATTTTGTAATTTTTGCACTACATTCACATGATTTTGAGAAACTTTGAATATATAAAAATATTTTACATTTGGATACGCTTATACGAATAATTTAGAATCAAATCGTTAATACATTTGAACAATTTTTTTGATGCTTAAAAAGAAATTTTTACTATATAAATTTTACGTTGTAATCGAATCGTTAAATTGGTAAATTATAGTGTGTAAAATTTTCTGTTTTAACTGAAATTTATTGCGTAAATTAGCGTAGTACGTAATTATTCTTAAAGGCACTTACCGCTTTCTTTCTTTCTCTTTTTCAATTTTTCTATCCATTTATTTCACATATTTCATTCTAAATTTTTTTTTGAAATTTTTTTTCTGGGAATAACTTAAATATCCGAAAGGAAATGTTCACCAACCAATTAATTGACCAATCATACCGTTATACTCAGCATTATTCACTTCAAACAAAATTTATGTAAAATTTCATTATTAGCACAACTGCCTACCACAACTAAAATTTAAACTGAAGTAAACTATTTGAATGAATAATCATTTTTCTGTTTTTGTTGTTGTTGTTTTTCTTTGTTTCTTTACTTTTTTTAGTATGCTAAAAGCAGCGATGGCACAGCCAGAAACAAAAGTTGGTGGGTACAGTTTGGTTTTCATTTGTTTTGTTTTGTTTTGTTTGTTTTGTTATTTATGTGCTCAGATTTCATTTGAATTGAAATATGTTTCTCACGTCAGTTATTTTAGTATTTAACGTGTCTTCGTCTAATTCAGTTCAGTTCAATTCAATTCAATTCAATCATCAGTTCAATTCAATTCAATTCAATTCAATTCAATTGAATCCTAATCAATTCAATTACATTTAATTTACTTTAATTTCATTTAGTTTAGTTTAGTTTAATTCAGTTCAGTTTAATTCGATTTGATTCAATTTCATTCGCTACGATACGATTAATTTAAATAATTAAATGTATATATAAAAGAAACGTACAAAAGGAAAGAAAAGGTGAAAAATTTTACTAAAAGTTATGAATTATATAAATTTGTAAATTATATGTAAATGTAAATGAAATGAAGTCAAAACACAAAGCAAAACAAATGGAAAAAAATTGTTTATGAAAATGTTTATGCTTTTCTTTCTTTGCTTTTTTCCTGCCATTACGTTTTAGTAAATAGACGCTGGTGCTTCTTTGTATGTACATACATACATACATACATACATACATATATGTACGTATGTATGTATGTGTATATTTATATATAATATAATTAAATGCGGAAGTGTAAACAAATTGAAAATGAATAAAATTAAGTGAAATGAAAGGGGAAAACAAGAAATATTTTATCCATTATTTTTGTTCTTTATTAAATTGAGTTTCATTCCATTAATTTTATGTAAATAAATAAAAAATAAAGAACAATAATAATAATAACAACACCAACAAAGGAGAAGAAGAAGAAGAATAATGATGAAAGAATAACTAAGAAAAAAACAGGCAACAAATTTAGATATAGATTTACATATGTGTTATGTGTATGTGTGTGTGTGTGTGTGTTGTGTGTGTTTGTGTGTGTTTGTTTGTTTGTGTGTGTGTGTATGCACTATATAAAACATTAAATGGTCTTGATATAGAAACAGCTGTTAGTAATTTATCACATGTTTAGCTATCAATCTCTTCTGTCCATCTGTCCGTTTATATCTCTTTATAGTTCCCTACTTCTCTGTTTAATTTGTTAAGACCTTCATATAGAAATCACTTACCATATTTTTTATGCAACATCTGAACATGAATGATATCTAAGATTTTATCTAAGAAAGAAATGAGCGAAATGAGAGAAATTTTTCTCATTTTTCATACATGGCAAATTCTATAATTCCGGTTGAAGCATAACATTAAATGAATAACAAATATCTAAAATTAAGAATAAAAGTTAAAAAAATATGTAGCAATGTGCTAATGATCCTTTGAAAATATTTCAGTGGACACAAGTAAAGTTATAGCCATCCCCAAATAAGTATGGAATGGTATTTCTGTAGGGAGATTCAATGAAATTTGTTAAGTTTTTTTGTGATTAATATGCGGTACTTGATATGGGCAAATCCATCTTTATAATTACATTTATCGATTTATTTGAATAATTTAATTTGTTTATGGAATTTAATTTAAGATTTTAGAAATTATGGCACAATTTATTGGTGCCACTTTTTTAAAAAGGTATTACTTATATAGAACCCATTTCAATTATATAAAAACTCATCATATTTTAGTGATCATCTAAAATTGAAGGCAATTTTAGATGAGATATTAATCATGGTATTGGGCATAATTTAAAGATGAACATTGAACACATTTTGACCATTATTAGACTTAATTTCAGATAAAGTCTGTTCAACTTTAACATGACTGTTGCCAATAACAACTTCTAATAAAATGGATTGAGTAATAGATCAACTAAGGTCTAAGCAAATCAAGTTTTTTTGCTCACTATCTAATGAATATTTCAATTCATACAAAAATTCCAATAAATTTTTTCTTCTTGCAGTTTTTATTTGAAATTCATTTCTTTCATAATTTTCAGTAAAAATAATTTCAGGCATTTAATCGTATTTTATGTAAGTATAATTATAATTACAATAATTATAATTATATGGAATATGCTAATACAATTTTTTAAATGCAAGTTGTTAATCTAGATGCGCGTTTTCAAGTCGTTTTCAAGTTATGTTTCAATGTTTGAACCAGAGGAAATTTAAGAATCGTGAGTTTCACTAATTTCATTAATTAAATTATATTTTCTTCTTCTTCTTTCCCTTTGTGATATACTTGCCATTGTTAGTTTGCAATGGGTCAAAAAATTGAACAAATTTCATTGGTTGTTCATGGAAAAATATTTATTAATTACGTTACGTCCATAGTGTCAATAAATTATTTCTATATTTTGCATAAATGCTTTTTAATTCATAATATTAATATTCCATTAATTATATCTAAAATGTATTTTTCTACTATCACTCACTGTCACTCTAAACTATTCATTATTCGAAAAATTTTACAAATTGATCATTTTTTCTGTGGGCATTAAAAATTCACTGCATTAATTAAAACTTTTTTTATATTATAAGTTTTGGATTAAGTAAGAAAAAGCGAATATTTTCTGTTAGTTGAGCTGTCTTCACGAAAATCATAAAGAAATCTGGCAACAATGTTATCCACTGAGTGCATCAAATATAAAATCGTGATCGTGTAAATGACGAAACAAAAAAAGCTTTTTTCTGGCTAAGCTTTATAATAAAACAGATTATTGTAATAAAGAAAGAAAAAAATAGAGATGCATGGAAATTAAGTAGAGAGAGACAGAGAAAACAGAAATGTACATATATGATATTCTCTATATTTACCACTCTTTCTCTCTCTCTTACCCTTCCAATACCTTTCTCATTATTTGTTCGACCACTATATTTTTTTCTCATTCGTTCTATCTCACTCTCTCTTTTGTTCCTCTCTCCCTGTGTTTCTCCTTTTGGAATATTTTTTCTTGTCTTGTTT
Organism: Melophagus ovinus; assembly: GCA_023089585.1. Lineage (NCBI taxonomy): Eukaryota > Metazoa > Arthropoda > Insecta > Diptera > Hippoboscidae > Melophagus > Melophagus ovinus. The sequence continues at coordinate 7,598,926 of JAKKIB010000180.1, forward strand.
TCGTTTTTCGTCGTTCGTTTCTAAAATGCATGAGTAATGTAGCGAAAGCTTAAATCCCAATGAAATAAAAAAGGTTGATATACTTTTGGAATTGAATTGAGTAAGAAAGTAAAAAAAAGGAAATAAAAAAATAAACACCATAAAAAATGCTGAAATTAACCGCAACAAAACAACACAAAAAAATGGCAAAAATTGATTTAAGAAAATCACGTGCAAAATTATTATTCATAAAAAACTAAAAAAATACCTTTGTTGTTGTTTGTTTTTTCATCTGATTTATAGGTATAATTTCTAAATTGTTATTGTTGTTATAATTGTTACTGTTAGTTTTACCTTGTGATGTAGAGGAACATGAAATAACGCAACAAAAAAACAAACAAACAAACGATTTCATTTTCTTGGGTTTATTTTCATTATTCGCTTCTATAAATACTTTATTTTATTATATTTTAATATATATATATATCTATGTATATATGTATGTATGTTTGCATGTATATATATGCATTATAAATAAAAATTTTTAGTTTATATAAGATTTTTGAAGATTTCAATTTGTGGAAATCGATTGATCTGTTTTTTTTTTGCGCTCTTGTTATTTGTTCCTTTTTAACTCATTTGAGATATTTTGAAATGGAACATTTAAAAATTTGAAAATATCTGCTTTTAGTGCTTTTTGTTTTTGTTTTTGTTGTTGTTGCTTGTGTTTTTGTTATAGAGTTTTAAAGTTTTTGCACAATTTCATATTTTTTACGTAGATCGACACTCTCATTTTTTGGATCATATTTCTTTTTCGCCATTAATTTGGCGCGCATTTCGGCCGCTGTTAACGGTAATTGTAAGCTACCTGCTTTATGCATTGTTGCCGGCTGTTGCATCATCGCCGATGACATATCATTTGCATTACTTATTGTTGCTGTTGCTACTGCTACTGCTGCTGTTGCTGTTGCTTTTGTTATAGCTGTTGTTATTGTAGATGTTTCTGTTGCATTTGATTTTGATAATGCGTTACCATTTGTTGTTGGTACTGTTGTTGTTGCTGATGTTGCTGCTGTTGTAGCCATTGCTATTACTTTACTGTGATGATTATTATTAGCTGTAATGGCCGATGGTGGTGGTGGTATATTCTTTGTTGTTGGCATCATCATCATCATTTCTACAGCATCATGATCATTATCATTATCATTATCATTATCAATAGCATCATTAATAGCACTTTTCATATTGTTATTGCTATTGCTATTGCTATTATTATGATTATTATTTCTATTAATATAATCAACTTGATCACTACCATTATGACCATTGATATTATGATGTTGACTATCTTGGTATGGACGTTTTGTGGATACCATTGTTATGCTATTAATATTCTCACTAACGCCAGGTAATACTTGATTAATGCCACCACCACTATCACCATCATCATCACCATTATCATCACCATCATTATCATCATCACCATCATGATTATCATCATGATGACTATTTCTATTATTAATATTGTCATTTGTTGCTAATACTTTTCCATTGCTATCCATTTGAGTTTTATCATCTAGATGCATACCATCAATTAAAAGTAGATGAACTTCTTTTTCAATAGCTTTGATACGTTGTACAACCTGTTTATGGGTAATACCTTCAATGGATTGCCCATTCACTTCGATAATGCGATCACCTTCTTTTAAACCGGCCATTTCTGCTGGCGAATTGGCATCAACTTTACCAATAAATTGGCCCGGTTTAGCTTTTTCTGAATGTAAATTGAAACCGTAACCATCAAAATTGGCCCGTTTCACAATGTGACATAATTTCGTCTTCACTCCACTTTGCGTCATTTTCTTTTCCCTTCTTTCTTTCACTTTTCCTCGTTCTTGTTTTATTTTATTTGACTTTGTTCTCTTTTGTTCTATTTCGTTTACTCTTCCCCTGCTTCCGGAACCAAAAAAAAAAAGCAACAAAAAAAAAAGAACCAAAATAAAGAAAGAAATTTTAATTTAAAAAAAAATTTTTTTTCTATGTTAAATGTAAAATTCAAATGAGACAAACAGTTTTAAATTAAAATATTTTATTGCTGCTGTTGCTGTTGCTGTTCATGTTGCTGCTATAACTGCTTTAAAAAAATCGAAAATCACGCGTTCTTATTAAACAATATCATCCGAATAGCAATTTTATACTGCAAACGCTTCAAAAATCATCAACAATTTTGTGTGAAATAGTTATCGCCATTTAATACGTTATGGCAATTTATCGTTGGAAAAAGTTTGAAGTAAGAAATATTAGTCAAAAGTTATTACGTCAACTTTCTGCCTTATTGTTGTTATTCTTATCGTTGTATTTTGTTTCATTTTGTATTTTAGAATTTTCAGTAAGAATTTTTTAAAAATAAATGAATTTCTAAAATATTGACCTTAAAATATTGACCTTTATGGGAAAGACTCGTAACAACCTAACGTCTAATGCCATATTGAAGAGGATCAGTTCCTGATTATAAGAGCTGTACATTCCCTGATTGTGGAAAGTGCAGATGCCTTGAATGGTTTGGTTTAAATCTCGCCGTACGATCAGTCTGAAGGAAACCGTGGCAAATTTTCTTACCCTTTTACGTCCGTCCTTTATCATTTAACATTGAAAGATACACGTATGGTTAGACGGACAGGAAGGTAAATGGGCATTTATTTATTTTTTTAAAACTCTTTGTTAAACTCAATTCACGATGATTTATGGTCTTTAACGGTTTAAACAGAATTAACGTTTTCGAAGAACTATGGCAACTTATATTTTTAAGTACTGTAGCATGCCAAGGACACAGCATTATTTTTTGTATGCGTGAACTCAGTACAAAATAAATTTCTAATCTAATTATATTAAATTTATACTTGAAATCTATCGAGTTCATTAAATTTAATTTTTATCAATTTTTTTTCAATTAATTGAATTGTTTATATAAATATCACTGCATAACTTTAATTTAACTTAATTTAACTTGACTTAATTTAACATAACTTAACGTAACGTAACTTAACGCAACTTAACTTAACAGTAAATTAACATAACTTAACTTAACTGTATCTTAACTTAACTTACCTGAACTTAATTTAATATAATTTAATTTAACATAACGTAATATAACTTAATTTAACATAACTTAACTTAACACTGAAAATGGCTTGACATTAACCCAAGTTATATTATATTGATGACTGTAGAATCATTGAATCTGATTTAATTTAAGTCTGCCTGTCTATTTGGACAAATGACATCTGTCCATGAATTCTATTGATACAGATCCCATAACATATAACGAAGTATTCAACGGATTGAAAATTAATAATTTTCTAAATATTTTCAATGCATTGAATAAATTAAAGTAGTGTCTTTTAAAATCAGCTACGACTCTTCTGTAACCTATTTATTTATTTACTTGTTTTTAACATTTTCTCTCTTTCTCTCTTAATATATTGCTACATATTTTGAATCAAAGGTCTTCGAAAATTCTCTCGTACATTTTTATAATTATTGATGTTGTTGTTAATAATTGATAATTATTTTAAAATGTTTATGCTAACTCATAGTTTATAAAAATAAATTAATTAATTAATGAAAAACGTTACAAAACGGTCAGGCTACATTCTGCTACAACCTATGTAATTAAGCAGAAGAAAGTAAGAAGGATAATCTAAAAAAAGGAAAAGATCTATCTGTAAAATTACGGCTTGTATTTTAATATCAAAACGCAGACCTAAATACAGATAGACAGACAGACTGACGTTTAGAAAGCACATGTGTCTACGCTGGTCGATATAATTACAAGTTGAATCCATCTCAAATCCTTTTGGATATTGCGTACATTTTCACAAAGCCCCGAAATCATTTTGTGTTATAAATACGAAGCCTACGCTTTGTTTTTGTAAACAATATGAAATGCATTTTAACAATTCCATGGAATTATATAAATAAATAATTATTAACAATTATTATGAATTTTTTTTTTTTTTCACTGAAATGAGTAATATTTTATTGCCCGTTTTCTTTTTTGTTTTTATTTCAGATGCTAATGAAATTTGTTGCTTTTCCTCGGTAATTTCACAATAGACAAAAGGTAAGGAAAATGCAAATATTGAAAGAAGATAAATATTTTTATTTTCCAGTACTGACAAACATTTAGAATACGATCACAATTTATGACCTTAATATAAATTTTTTGTTTGAAATAATGTTCCAAATTTACATTGCACGATGTCTTTTAAACGATTTCTTTTAAGGGATTTTCAATATCAATCAGCGCACTAAAAGTTTCAATAGACTGCATGAATATTTAACATAGACGGACAGACATGTCCAAATCGTATATTTACAAAATAACTTTAGTAATATCGATTGACTTCTATTTAGTGGTTCCCTGTAAATGTAAAAAAAGCATTTCAAAGCATTTCATTTATTTTGAAAAATAATTTTAAAAACAAAAAAAACAAAAGAAAAATAAATGAAAACAAATGGCCAGGCGATAACAACGTCTAGAATTTGTAATGATACGAAAATATCATTAATGAAATAATTATGAAAATTTAATTGAGAAAATTTCCAATTGTAAAATGTGACGTTATGCATTTCTATTATTATTATTATTTTTATCGCTGTTGTTGTTGTATCTGTTCTAGTCATGATATTAAATTAAAAAAAAATTAAGATATACCGTAAATGAAAAATTTCCACTTCATTAATTAGACTCAATGAGTTTTTTCTCTAATTAAATTTCTCATCTGTTCCTTATACCGTAACATCACTTGCAATATTATAACAGTACAACAGTATGTACATGATTTTATAAAGATGTATGTAACACTCAAAAAGGAATTTTAAATAAATCTAACTTTTCATAAAACTCCAATATTTGGCGAATCGATTCGCTCATTTGTCTGTTGTTCCACTCGTCAGTCCATCCCATACATCCATCCATCCATCCATCCATTCGTCCGCTCGTCCTTCTATCCATCTGGTTGTCGTCCCTCGAACCATCTGTTTGTTGTCCCTCCATCCATTTATCTGTCCACTTACCCACTCGCCCGTCTGTCCATTCAGCTACCCATTTGTCTGTACGTCCACCTATACGTTAGTTCGGGCCTCCATCCATCCGTTCGTTGCTTCCTCCATTTATCCATCCGTTCGTGCCTCCATTCATGCGTTTGTTCGTCCTGCCATCTATCTGTCTGTTTGTCCCTACCTTTGTCCGCCCTTCCCTTTATGCATTCGTCTTTTCATCCATCCCTCCGTTTAACCGTTTGATATCAGGCCATATAAATTTTTTCTAGTTTTAATACAGAATAATGAGTGATCCAATTAAATTCGTGATTATTTGTCGCACTTAATAAATTTCTAACGCATCGAAAATTCACAATTGAACGCCAATTTTGCTTCTTCTTTTGTACTTCCTTTGCTTTTCATCTTCTGGATTTAGCTGTTTTTTTTTTAGATCATATGAAAAAAAATGGTGCAGTAGTAGTATTTTTTGAGTGTGACCTCGACCGACTTTAACGTTTCATAACATTTGTTATCGTTATTTTAATTTATCTGGAAAATTCTAACTAAATAAACACACATTTTTAATTTGCATGAGCTCATTCTATAAAAAAAAAACAAAAAAAAAACAAAGAAACTAACTAAATGAATTTAAATAATAATTTTGGTTTAACAACAATAACAATAATAATAATAATACGAGAAACAGCAATAACAGCAGCAACAACACCTCTAAAATTAACGTAAATTTCTATTTAACAAATCAAGACAATGGGAGTAAAGGAAAAGGGCAGAAAGGCGTAGTAAGGGCCAAGAAAAATACATGAAAGTGAAGTTCAAAAAAAAAAAACAAAAAAAGCAAATAAAAATTTAAAATAATTAAATGCAAACAAACAAAAAGTATATTAGACTATAAATGAATCTTGAATACCCCCGAGAATATTTCTCTCACATTGTCATTCAAATTAAACAAGAATTTTATAGATCGTCAATGCATTTTATAAATTTGCATTTTATAAATTTTCTTTCCTCTTTCTCATGAAAAAGCATTTTTAAATTCTTTTTTTTTTGGTTTTTTTTTTGTACTTTTCTTATGCCCTTCCCAAATTTTTTTGCATCAATCAAACATTAAACAAATTAATGACGAATATTTTAGAATCATCCATGATCGATCCCTTTTTGTTGGAAAATTTTCATCTCAATTTTACACTTTGCATTAACTGACGAGTTATTTGTTATTCAAATTATACGATAAGATATAAAAATATAGATGCGACTGTCAAGTTTCTCCATCCATCCGTCCATTCTCTCCATTCGTTTGTCCGTCCCTCCCTTCGCCCTTCCCACCATCCACCCATCCATCCTTACTGCGCCCGTTCGTCCCTCCGTTTGTCCATTCCTCCCTTCATACATCCGTCCGTCCCACCGTCTATATGTTCGTCTTTCCTTCCATCCGTCTCGTCACACTCTTCGTCCATCCATTCGTCTCGCCGTCCATCCGTTCGTCCCTCGTTTTGTCCATTTCTCCTTTCATCCACCCGTCTCGTCCTTCCCTTCGTCCATCCGTCTGTTCCGCCATCCATACACTCGCTCGTCCCGTTCCTCCCTTCATCCATCCGTCTCGTCGCCCCCGTCGACCATCCGTCTGTCCCGTCTGTCCATACGTTCGCCCGTCCCGTTCCTCCTTTCGTCCATTCCTTCCTTCATCTGTCCGTCTTTCCATCAAGTCAAGTTTCATAATAATTTCTAAATTTACTGCTTGTTCTACTTCTTTCTATTTAAAGCATCCTACATCACAAAAGTGAGATCAGATGAAAGCGTTACATTAAAAAATTTCCTAAATTTTTCATATAAAAGTTTTGAATGATAAATGAATTGATGAATAAATTTGGTCTCCTAATTCTGTCTCATATATCTAGAAAAAATTTTCATTTGAAAATGACAAATTTTACTGAGATGAATTTTTGAAAATTTGCTGTTCGTACAAATTTGTACCTTGCATTTTAGAATGAATATTAAATTTTTTGTTATTGCTTTTGTTGCTTTTTTTTATTTTAATGAAAAGTTAATTTAATTTTACTTTATTTATTGTTTTTGTTGCTTTTGTTGTTATCGTTGTTGTTTTTTCTCATTGTACTTTCTAAAGCCATTAATTAATGCATATAAATATTTACATACATCCATACATCCATATTCATTTCATAATCAATGTGATTACTGAAAATGTAAATTTTTCTAATAAAATATTAAGTGAACAGAAAAACAAAAGAAAACAAACACCAAAAACAATCAAAGAAACAAAAATTTCAATTCATTATTATTATTGTTGTATTGTGTAGAAATTTTGTTATTCGTATTTTTCTCTCTTTCCTTTCGTTTCTGTATTTTTGATATTTGTTTTCTTTTTCTTCTTTTTTTGTGTTTTTGAAAAAATGAACAATTGTGCTGGCAAAAAATTGCATGTCGCACGTAAAATAATCATGCAACTTCATACACACACACACACACACATGTATATGTATATATATATATATATATATATATATATATATATATATAATATATATATATATATATATATATATATATATATATATATATATATATATATATATATATATATATATATATATATATATATATTTATGTGTGTGTGTGTGTGTGTGTGTGTGTGAAAAACAAGTTTCAAATTTACAAATTATTTTTTATATATAAACATAGATTTATATATAAAAATTATTCTTTTCTTTTTTGTTTTTTCTTTTGTTGTTGTAATTAATAACTTAACAATAAATTCTTTACTTAAGCCTGAATATTTGCTTTGAAATTACTAGTTGTTGATTATGTTGATTTGACTGGATTCGTTGATGCTCTCGCTATTGCTCCAGCGTCGTCTTTTCATTATCTCTTTTTGGTGTATCACAAACACAGCATACATACACACACACACACGTATACACATATATACATACATACACACATATATACATATATATAAAATAGAGAGAAATAATTAAGTTAAAGTCAATAATGAAAACAGGTTGAAATGAATGCAAACGAAAAATGGAATAATGCGACGAAAGAAAAATATAAATAAATCATAATAAATAATAATAAACAACAACAAAAACAATAACAGCATAGAAAGGAAAAGAGAAAGAAAAGTTAAGTTAACAGAAAAATAAGCGGCATCAGTCACAGTAACAATAACAGTAACAATAACATCAGCAACAATAGCAATACATAACAAGAAAGTTAAATACAAATCAAAATGAGAGTACAGAACAACTTTATTTGGTTTTCTTTAATGTTCTTCTCTTTCTTCTTCTTCTTCTTTTCTTTTGTTTCTGTTATTAGCATGGACATGCATTATTTTCTTTGCATCAGTATATGTATGCATGTGTGTGTGTGTGCGCGTGTGTGCATGTGAACAAAGCAGCTAACAGCAAAGGTAACAAACAAGTAATCGTAATACAACAATAACAACAACAAAAAAAGGTTATGTAAGAAAGTGAAATTCCATTGAAGTTTAATTTAATAACTTGTATAATAACACACACACAGAAGCTTAAATTGAATTCAGAGAATTTGGATGAAAAAGAATTTGTATTTATTCAAAAAAAATCTTTCACAAATTATTCTTACATTTACTGTCATGCATTATATTTCTTCTTCTCTCTCTCTTACACGCACTTCTCTTTTCTCTCTTTCTCTGTCTCTCAGTCTTTGCCACTCTTTATCTCTGAGCTTCTCTTTAACTAAATTTCTTTGTTAGCGATTTATTGCTTTAAAAAGAAAAGAGCAAAAAAAATTTGTTTGTATCAACTTAAAGAATGTTGCACATTTCTTTTTATCTACAAACATGCATTCATAAACAACAACAATAATAACAATAACAATAATAATAAATAATGGAAAACCTCACGATCTATCTTCTATCTCTCTCTTTATCTATATATATTTATTTTTTTCTAGCTCAAGACATTTGTCCATTCTTAAGTTTACTCCTTGCTTTTGTTTTTGTTTTCGTTTCTGATTACTTTTTTTTGTTAACTGCATAGTTTTTTTTTGTTCCTTATTTTTTGCTTGCCCGTTGAAGGCAGGAACACAAAAGCATCGGAATTATTTCGATTGGGCTGCTTCAAGTTTGCCCATATAAAATATTTTCTAAATATTTTGCAATAAGAGTAACAATAATAACAACAATAACAACTCTAATAAGGAGAAGAAGAACAAGAAGAAATAGAAGTAGAATTGGTTTTTCGTATGTGTGTGTTGAAATTATGATTGTTTTTGTTACTTTCTTTGCTAAGCTCTTCCCTTTATATGCATCTCTTCTTCTTCTTCTATTTCTTCATAATTTTCCTCTTCTTCTTCTCCTTCGTCCTTTTGTAGTTTGTTTTTCTTTTCTTCTATTATTGTGATTATTATTATTTGTTTTCTTGTTTCGCGTTTGTAAAAAATTCCACTAAACTACAAATTAATTGTTTGTCTCAGCGTTTTATTTGTTTGGTTTTTTTTTCTCTATATCTTGTCTTTTTATTGTGTTTTCTTTTCCTTTTCTTTTTTGGCAAAAATTACAAACAAAAACGAAAAAAATGCCAAAGATAAATTCTTAAATGAAATACTTTTTTGTTTTTGCTTATTTGACTTTTAGTAGAAAAAGAAACAACAACAACAACAATAATAATAATAATGATAATAACAGTTATAATAACAATAACAACAAATTCGTAAAAATGAAATATAAAAAGAAATTCTAAACTAAAAACAAAAAGAGAAAAATGAAAAAGAAATTGTAAAACAAAAATGAAAATGTGGCCGTTACTTTTGACACTTTAACGTCACTTTGCTTTGTTTTTCTGTTTATGTTTTCTATTTTTTTCTGTTTTTTTTTGTGGTTTCTTTTTTTTCTTTGTTTTTGCTTTTTTTCGCTTCTGCTGTTACGTTTCTTTTTCTTTTTCTTTTGAAGACTTTAACGGTTTCTCTTCTTCTTCTCTGGGTGTTGCAGACAAATTAAACACAAAACAAACGAAATAAAACAAAAAGATAACAAAAATAAAATAAATAAAGTTAGAGAAAAAAGAAGAATTAAAGAAAAAAAGAATCTGGCGCAAAACAACAAAAAAAAATTGTAGCAATGTAGCGAACTAAAAGCAAACAAAACAAATGAAAGTGATGAATAACAAGAAGACGAGAAGTCCAAATGATTTAAACGTTATTAACTGCGAACTTCAACTGAAATTAAATTGAAACTGAAATTGAAATTTTATTTGTACGGACTCAACTTCAGTTAAGTTCAATACACACGTACGCGCACATGCACATGCATATGCACATACACACATATACATGTATAAAAAAGTTCAGGTATAAAAATATTGGCACTGAAGCAGAAACATTGAAACATCACATTAAACAGGTGTGCGTCTGTATTTTGTGTGAGAGTAGAAACAAAATGAGAAAAGGTGGAAGAGATAGACAGAGAGAGAGAGAGAGAGGCAGAGAGAGATAAAGAAGAAATTGAGCGGGTTAATTTAAGTAAAATTTTTTTTATTTTTTTGCCATACTCAGTAAATTGACTTAATTAAAAACAAAACAAAAGAAGTAGCCACAGCAGCAACAACAACAACAACAACAACAACAAATTAGCAATAACAATAACATTAACAACACTAAAAAACCTGAGACAAGCATTGGCAACAAAACAAATAATAATAATAAAAAAAATAATATTAGTAAAATAAAGAAAAAGAATGAGAAGAGTCAGCAGAAGAAGAAGAAGAGTAAGGTGTGGATGCAGAGGAAGTAGAGGAAGAAAAACAAAATAAATTCTTGACGTTGTTTACAGTTGAAAATGTTTCATTATTATTAGTATTAAAAAAATAACAATACCAACAATAACAAAAAACATATGTCTTAGTAATAAATAATAATAAATAAATAGTAAATTATAATTTGCGTTACTCCTCTTTTTTTGTTTTGTTCGTTCTTCGCTTATCATAACATTCGCCATTTTTAACGAAAATATAGCGTGCTCAGAGATTCGTTCGAAGTGGTATTAAATTCTTAACATTATTTATTTATTATTTGTACAAGATAATAAAATAATTATGATAAGAATAATTAATTTACCTATTTATTCGTTCCGTTTTATTATCTATGCAAAAGTAAATATAAGGGGGACAAACAAAAACAAAAACATAAAAAGAAATAATAAAATTCGTTGACATTAAATCAAATATTTGACATCAACATTTTATTCGATATTTCATATTTTAGTATACGCTCGATATTCTCTACTAGTTACCAGTTACTCTTTACTAGTCACTTGCTACTCTTTATTAGGTACTCGTTACTCTCAATACATGCAAAGATTAAACGTTAATAATTTTATTGGCAAATTTTTAATTATGTTGCTAAATTCTGTTTTACTACTCGTTATTACATAATACATAATATTTCTTACTAGCTCTTCGCTACTCTTTACTATTTACTTGTTACTTTTTACTAGTTCTTCGCTACTCTGCAGTAGTCAATTGCTACCCTTTACAAGTTGCTTATTACTATTTAGTAGTGACTCCGTGCTTTTTACTGATTACCTGTTACTCTTTACTTATTACTCACAGTTCATGCAAAGATGAAACGGTAATAATTTTATGGACAAAATTTTATAAATTCTTACAAATTCTGTTTAACTACTCGTTATTATCTACATAATATTTCTTACTAGCTCTTCGATACTCTTTTCTAGTTACTTGTTACTTTTTACTACCTATTTGCTACCTTTTACTCGTTACTATTTACTAGTTACCCTCAATTCATACAAAAATGAAGCATTAATAATTTTATTGGCAATGTTTTAAATACGTTGCTAAATTCTATTTGGACAATTTATGCAACAACAATTTAACTGTAATTAATTAGAATTTTATATGCTTTGTTGTTGTTATTGTTTTGTTTATATAAAATATTCGCTCGTTTTATTTTCTTTTGCTAAGCATCCGTCCTTATGACAATACAAATTCAATGCACTTGGCTTAGATGATTAATAATAACAATAACAAGATCAAGTGACTAACGGTGAAAAGTGAATGCTCAACGATAATTCAAGGCGTACAAATGCGTAAATCTGGGAACACTTCTAACCCAACCAACCCAATATTCACCTGACATTGCTTCTTCCGATTTTCATTCATTCTGTTCGATGGCACAAAACCTTGCCGAGCAACGCTTTCTTTTTTACCGATATCTTAAAAAAGTGATTAGCCTTAAAACACGTTTCACTTTGCCGGCATGAAATTTGTATACTACCAGAATTATCCTTGATTTATAATTCATTCATTTGACCTATTATGCACCTTAACAATGCATTGTAGAGTATTTTAGAATTAGCTTCGGCCGATTATTATGCTTACTTGTTTTTACTTTAATTATATGAAATTTTTGTAAAATGTATGTTATGCACATACCTTTTTTTATCTGCTTGTTTATTTATTTTCTTTTATGTACCTTTTACTTGTTTACGAAGCGTATGAAGCGGCTGATAATGTCAAAGGAACGCCAACAGCAACAACAATACCAACAGCAACACCAACAATTACAAACATATCGGGATCATAAAGCTTTGCAGGTAAGAGAGAAAATTTTCCATGTTTGGGTGGCTCCGTGCGTTGGCCCTTCACTCGTTACATTTACATTGCAATGTAATGTTTGGCATGATAAAGGCAAATGAAATAGCTTGATTTGTATGATTTGAAAAACTCCTTTTCCTTACTCTAAACTTTTTTTTATATTCTTTTCTCTTTCCTTCACTTTATGTTATAATGAATTGCAGATACGTTTCGACCGTCAAGAAAGTCTGTTGCGTGCCTTACAACAGGAGAATAAGGCTTTGTTATTACGTATACGTCAATATGAACATTGTTTGGATGATGTGATGCGTAAAGTTGTGGACGCTTTAGTTGCCGAAGATAATTTACGTGAAGATGTGGTGATTTTAAAGAGTCGTGTACAAGATTTAGAATTACAAAATGCCGCTTTATCTACTAATAATTCGTTTAAGGGGCGTGATGAGGGTTATTGCACAATGGGTAATGATCAAATGCAGCCATTTAATGGCCATTTTAGAAATTTAACGGAAGAGCCAGAACAATGGCTATTACCGGCTGAGCCATGTCCAATCGAAATGGAAGATTGGAGTATGTCTCAAGAAGAATTGGCTGTGATAACGCTAAATGAAAATGACTTTGATTTACAATTTCCAAAGCAGCAGGCGCAGCAACAACTGCAGCAACAGCAAGTAGAAAAAGGGCCAGAAGAGCAATCATCAGAAAACCAAGTTGCAATAAGAAGCCTTTCTATTGGTGATGGTGAATGTGATTGGAATTGGAATCAGAATGGGAATTCAAATAATTTGATAATTCAGAAACCGATAACAGAAACTGATTCTGTAATCGATCACGTATCCCAACAATTGCAACAGAAGGTAATTTTATTTTTTCTTTCTCTTAGATTATTTTTCATTTGTTTCAAAATAAACCACGCCCATTTTATTTAATCAAGAAATTTTAATTGAAGAAATCGATTTTTAAGCATTCAAATTTTTACTTTTTTCATACAACTGTTAATCAAATTAGGTAATTTCTAAATTTCAAGGCATAAGCATGATCTGAAAATCACTTTTTTAGTTTTTACCCTTCTTAAAGTTATGATAAGGTTTTTCCATAATTTTGGAGAAAATTTACATCACACTTTGCTTTTTCCAGATTATTCCAAACTTGGATGATGAAGAAGTCGCTTTGTCAAAATTTACCAATGATTTTTATAAATTGGTAAATATCCATTCTACTTCAGTCGGTAGTTTGTGCTCTTACATAGAAGATGATAATGTTGATGAAGTTGATGATCATAGCAACGATGATGATTATAATTTAACGCCAAACCAAAAAACTTTAAGTGGTAAAATGTTAAAAGCACGTTCAAAAGTCATCAGTCCGACGGCTAGTGAGGCCGGGCGGGCTCAAATTGCAAGTTGTTCATCAAGCGAAACTGATGATTTATCGCAATGTACAGCTACTTGTGCCACCAATATCGTCACACAATATCAACAACAACAACAACAACAGTACCAACAACAATCCCAAGATTTAATATACAATTTAAGATATTCAAAATCAGATATGACAAAGTCTCTATCGGCGTCAGAAATTGAAAATGTTCAAGATCTTAAAAAGCAACCGTTTAAGGTACAAATTAAAAATATTGAATATGACAATGATGGCAGTGAAGATGATCAGCGTTATAATACATTTGTAAGAGAGCATAATAAAGAAAAGATAATAAATGATACATCAGCATTATCGTCGTCATCGTCCTCATCGATAATGAAAAAGTGTTCAGATAAAGTTCAACTTCAGTTTACTGAAGCGGAATATATCGAACAAATTATACGTAAAGAATTCAATCGTTTGCCAAGACATAAATTACTGAAATCACAGTCGAATGTCGAGGATACAATGCAACAATGTCAATGGTACGAAAAATCGAATGTAAAAAATCGAGGGACTCAAAGTGGCTGCACAAATCGCAACTTCCTAATAAATCGTAATAATAAACCTATAGACAATTCAATGAATTGGGATGAGGAAGAAAAAGCAACAGTAACAGCGACAAATTTGTGGAGACGTTGTAAAGGTTGGAAACGCATAGATTCGCCATTGCATTCACCTAATCCTTACTTGGTTTCAAATCATAAAACAGTAAGTTAACTGATCATAATCATGATAAAAATAACGCTGCTAATGATAAACATAATGTATTTTTGTCGAATTTTAAAGGAAAGCCAGTGCAAAACAGTTTGTAAATTGTTAAAGCATAAATCAAAGATTCCAACGACGCGCACTCCATCATCACATAACATGAATGTTGATAATGTCGTTGACACTGCGCCCATATCACCTAGTTGTCTACATCCAGAACCCATTAAAAATCAACTACAAGGAGCATTGGCATTGATGTCAGCTTCAATTTCAACAGTACCAACAGCAGCACCAACTGCATCGGGTGCATTGACTGCCGCTTCTGTTGTTATTACATCTGCAACACGTAAATCGAAAATCCCTCCACCAGTATTCGTTAGACGTTCTTATGTTAGTTCAATTCCATTATAAATTCCAATTATTTCTCCCATTTGTAAATCCTACACCACTTACAGCATATTATAAATTTGGATATTTGTAATACTCATGAGTTGAGATAGACCTACCTTTTACTATACCTATCACTTCAAAAACAATTTTTGAATTGATTAAAGCACGTCTGTGCGTCAGTCTGTCTGTCCGCCTGTATTCGTACGACAATTTTTGAAAAATTTTAATAGAATTTGGTACGAAGATGCACTGAACAGCCCATTTATACGACTCTTTCCTAATAAGCACTTTTTTCGAAAAAAAAGTCTTTCTATGAACAAACGCTTTAATTTTGAATACATTTAAATGAAAATTGGCTCTGCCTTGTACTTTGATATTAGAAATATGTGAACCGGATTTGGTCCAGATCGGTCCATTTTTTTAAGACCCTTCTATGTAAAGAATATTTCCAACTATTCTCAAATTGTGGAATGATTATAATTTTTTGTTGCGTTAATTTTTTATACATTTAACTTTTTAAACACATTAGGTAAAGTGGTGTAGGTTATGTAAAAGTCGACATCGACCGACTATAAGTTTCTTACTAGTACTTTTTTTTTAAAGTAAGTTTCTTCGATACAATGCTTCCTCTTAGAACCATCGAGCAAACGATTTTTTAATAACTAAAATGAAAAAACTTATTTGTGATATATAAATTATAGTGTAAATATATTTATTATATTTTATGCAAGAATAGTATATTTTAAGTATATACATACATACCAATCAAAAACAATGAAACAACTGCCACAAATAGAAACAAAAATTCAATACTAAGAACAATATTACCTAATACGATTAAAAGAACATCTTAAACAAGTATATACGTTATAGTTGGTAGGAAGCGACACTGCCTGATTGAAGTTAAGTATATCTGTACGCCTGTCTGTCCATGTAAATATATTATCAAAGTACAAGGCGCAATTTTGAAGCTAATTAAATGAAATTTTGTACGTAGGCGTTGGTCGTTTAGGCCAAAGACGCCAAATAATAAATTTGATTAAGATCACACTATTATCACGCTCACGTCCCATATAATGATCTATTTCTTATGAGGTTTTTGTATGAGAAATTGCTTTTATTTTATAATATTTAATGAAAATTTACTAGATATTTGATATTCACAATTTCAAGACAAATAAACAAAAGTTATATAATAATCACTTATTAATTATCAATTGCCAGATGTTTCTTACGTAAATTCCACGCTTTGAGGATTTTAAACACATATTTTGGAAATAACAAACAAAAAAAAAACAATAATTTATGTTTTCAGTGTATTTTGCATAATATTTAATTTACATTTCATGGTGATGTATAATGAAAATTTTCACAATAATAACGGATATATATATACATTTATATATATTTATACATAACATTTTGTCCATATTAAATTGCATTTTGAAATTGAATTGAAAAGAGACGAGAAATTTCTCTTCCCCCTGAATAAATGTAGGCGTTTCTTCGATAAATGTGTTCGGTAGTCGGTCGTTGGTTTTGGTATAAATCATTTTTATTGTACAACGTATGACATTTTGGTATAGTTAGGATATTGAGGACCATCGCTACCAGTTGTTGCATTCACAAAGGATAATAAACGTGTTTGTTGATCACGATTGGCACGTATTTGCTTAAAGAGCGAATAAATAGCACTCCAGATTATCATTTGTATGACTGCAATGCCACAGATAGTACATGGATTAGTAGTGGATCAGGGTGAAAAAATCATTGAAAAAAAAATATATTTATGAAAAGAATGGTTATGCAATTGGTTAAGTAGTTATTAACGTTTTTCTTGTTGGTATAATAAATATTGTGATTGTAGGACTCACCTAAGCTTATACAAGTTATTAATCCAGTTAGAATAAATGATTGAATCGGTAATGCTTTGTCAATCCATACATAGATCATATATAGGAAATTGAAAAGATTTACAACAATAACAATGTAAGCGTTGAGTAGCCATGGTGTTAACAACAAATGCCGTTCCTTAAAGAAAAATAACAATTAGGAAAATTATATTTAACTGGCTTCCAGTTACTGAATAGTACTTGATGTGTAGTACAGACAGTACAGAACTCCTAATTAAGATCTTGCACATAAAGTCCAGTTGTTGTCTCTCGTGCAGATCGTAAGTAATAAGTAAAATCTTAAGAAAGTAAAAATAGATTATTTCTATTGATTTGTGTAGTATCCAGATAAATGTTCAGTGCTACATCTAATGGAATACTGCATCATAATTAACGTTGCATAAAATTGAATAAAGGCAGCTGATTTGTTGGATTTTTAGTTCAATAGTGCAACATAGACGAACATCAAGAAAAGTAGATATAGAAAATTAAAATTCTTAAATCTTTCATAATTTATGACAAATAACAATATTTTCAGTATCGTTTATACCATTAGAAAGAAAGACTTTTAAATGAATGTATGAGGGAAATAGCAATCATAGAAATTAATCCAATAAACCTTTTGTAACTTTTGCCAGGACGCGTTAGTTTCTTTTATGTATTGAATTCCATTGAATATTCTAATTTCTAGTTTAATTTCAAATGAACTTACTTTAACTGTACCGATAATCAAAAGAGCCGATGCTATCACATTAGCCACACTTGTTGTCAAATAAATGCACATGGCTACCACAATAACCAAACGTATGTTATCCTCATCAACATTAGGCTTATCACCAATATTATCCATAAATGTTTGAATAATAGCATCCAAATGTGTAAAGGCTACACATAACAGTATGGTACTTAGAAGGGAGCCAACTAAATTTAACCAACCAACCACCATACCAACAGTGGACAAACGTATGCCACATAAAGTATTCATTATGCTTCTGCTGTTTTCTCTTTTTTCTTCCTTTTATTTTTTTTTATAATTAATTTTAGAGATTCTATTTTTTTTATCGTTTTTTCCTTTTATTTTTTTAAAATTATTTTCCCCCTGTACAGCAGCGTACAATATTTCTCTGTAAAGAATTTAAAATAAAGGAAAGCAAAAAACAATGAAAAAAACAAAGTTAACGGAAATTGCGTCTAAAAAAATATATCGTTGCGAAATTAAAGCTTTTTCTTATTTTGTTTTTATTTTCATTTTTTTTATCTCTATTATTAACATATGCTTTTTTTATTATATATATATATATATATATATATATATATATATATATATATATATATATATATATATGCATGTATATATATACATATATATATAATCTTTTATAAATTCTTTCATGAAATATCACTGAATCACCAAAAGTGCACGATCTATCGACTTAAGTACAAATTTTTCTCTACAGTTTTTTCTTGCTTGCAAATATTAAAAACAAAGCAAACTCCCGCTAAGCATTCCCCTATCAGTTACTTATCATATATATATACATGCATATGTATATACATATACGCCATTTTGTACACATATGTATGAATGCGTTTTTTTAAATTGTAACATTTTATTACATTTGTAATTTTTCAATATTACTATATACCAAAGCAAAAAAAAAATATGAAAAAAATGTCTGTTTCTTCGATTTTATGTGGAATCGCAATAATTTACAACAAAAAAAAGGAAATATTATTATTGCAAGTTAAACAGTCATACCACTTTAATTGTTTTTCACCACAGATCATAGACTAACTTAACATAGACTTGTCATTTCATACACAACTCTTTTTAAAAAAAATGGTTGCTTATTTTTTTTAACATTAAGCATTCACTCTATACAGATAGCAAATTTTATCGATAAGAAAAACATATGGCTTGAATTTTTCGTACTTACATCATGCGAATCAAAATAAATATTTGTTTTTAATAATAGTTATTTTTTCTTTTTCAGGAAAATGCGACATTTAAATTTCAATTAAAATACACATATTTCGTCATTAAAGTTTATGTATTAAATTTATTTATACATATTTATTAAATTAAGTAATGCAGTATAAAAATGAAAATGAAATTCGAAGAGTTGTAGCCGTTTACCCAAACGTAAAATTATATGTGAAATGTTGCACAACATTAGGTCGATTTCTTCTATTCTTGTTATTTAAAATTATGTTGCTTCCGATAAGTAGAACTTAAAGGGTGAAGTGCTTGGTATCTCTTTCTTTACGTTAAACTCTATGTAATGTTTTTCTAGAGAAACAAGTACAGTTTATCCGTCTCTTTCTACAACTCGATAAAGAATACTTCCCAAAAAAGCGGTTTCATTTCCGTCGAAGTTCTCAGAGTTGCCAAATGAGGATTTTTGTTTTATAGTTGCATGAATATAGAAAGGAATTAACTATTCAAGTGCGAAAGATTTCTACTAACGGATATGCTTTATTTAACTTTCAATGATATAAAAGTAGAATGAATCGAAAAGAAGGAGAAGCATTATTGTGTTGTTCATAAAATATACAAGGTAATATGAACTATATTTAAAAGTTTTTATGAAAGGGAAGTAAACTCAAAAATTGCTCAATATATTTAAAAAATTTTTATATTATAAGTTTTGAATATTTATGGTGGACTTTTATAAAGTAAACAAAACAGTTAATCACACTTAAAATGCGAAGCCAAAACATACAAAGATACATTTTAATATCATCAGTGAAAATTTAAGATAGAGATGGCATTAGCAAACTGCGGTTGGCCTTTTCTATAATTTTAACGGATATTAAATTAGTTTTTCTCTGTTTAGCATTTTCGATTATCTAAATTTTACCCTTTAAGTTATTTCGAAAATTTTGAATTTTACCGTTACTTGTAAATATTGTAAACTTTGATATTTTTCTGGGCGCAAAATTTTTGATATAGAGCTAAAATTTTGTAGGAATATTGAAAGTTTATGTACACTGGTTGATATTGCACATAGGCAAAATCTGCCAAAGAGGACGCGTCCACATTGTTATGTTACGTTTTCTATTTTTCTACTTTAAAACTGGAACAATCTCTTCATCCTAATCTCAAGTCTGGGTACCTACCTCCAGCAACCAACGCCTGCCGTTACAAACCTTCTCATGAGCGACTTCCAGTTAACCTAATGCTTCTTGGGATTGATGGCCCCCATTCTTTCTGGGAAAGAACCATTTTTACATTTGGTAACAGGTAAAAACATGAAAATTTACAAAATCCCTGAATTGCAATTGAAATTGGTTCCAATTGCTTTAATTACACGCTTATAGTCCTCCCGGAAACGTAAATTACTTTTACGATTTTTTCTTATTATTCATAAATTGTAAAAAGTCAAGGGTTCAAAATTTTTTATACATATAAATTTTTTGCAAACTCCTTCATTTTCAAATCCCATCAAAAATTGTTTATGGAAAATTAGAAAATTGTAAAATGAAGGTTTAGATATCCAAATAAATCGATTAGATTACCAGAAAATCCCAAAAAAAAAAAAAAAATTAAATAAATAAATTAAAAAGTTGAAAGTTGTTTCTCTTTCTTTCTTTTTTGTACTTTTTCTCATAATTTTTAACTAATAGCTTGATAATAAAGCCCATAGGAAGTTACAGGGCCTTGAATTTCATCAGAAATATGTAATATATTTTATAGAATTTATTTCAAGAAAACACAAAAAAAAGAAAAAAGGAAACAATAGAAAATGAAAGAAGAAAAAATTAAAAATAATTTCTAAAAATATTTTTATAAGAGTATGTGATTTGTAAGTGTATTATTAATAATTATAATAAACACCAATAACATCATTATGAGTATAATAAAAAAAAAAAATTGGAAAATTTTGAAAACAAAAAAAAAAGAAAAAAAAAGAAAACAGAAAAGGACAGTGTTGATTGTAGACGCTAGACGTGTTGACAGTTTCATCAAAACACACACACACACATACACATATCTGCATTCATATCTGCACACAAACGCATCATAAGCATCAAATTAATTCAACAACAATAATTAATAATAATCAGTGTACAGGAAATATTTTAATTATGTGTTTACATATGCGCCACCACCTTATTAAAAGGGAAATTAAAGGAGGAAAATCCAAACAGATAAAAAATTCAACAAGCCAAAAATGTAAATGTAAATCATAAAATGTATATATTTATAAAATAAATATATTTATATTAGAGTCGGTTGAGAATGGCACTTAAATACCCTACAAGACATTATTATAAAGAAATTTTTAGAATTGTCAAATTTGCCATATGAAAACCCATTGAAAATGAGGAGTCTGATTTTGTTTATAATTATTCGTTGGCGTCTTTGGTATAAGGCACGCCTACTTATCAATTCTTAATTATATCGCTGTAAAAATTACGTCCTGTTTTTTGATAACAACTTTACTGGGGCAATAATATGGAAAGGCTAGGCGGACATAGGGACATAGGGACATAGGGACATAGATGAGCAGAGAGGCAGATAAACAGATGGACAGACAGACGGACAGACGGACAGACATGCTTAAATCGAATCTGGAAGCGATTTTGAGTCGATTGGTATAAGAAAAGGTGAGTCTATCTCAACTTCATCTATGGATGTTATAAATATTCGTACAAACTAAGATGTAGGGTATAAAAATGTTAGCAGCAAAGAGAAAACTTAAGAAAAAAAGGTCGGAAGGGTCAAATTGTATCATAATTTTCGATGGCATTGGCAAATTTTCACCATAAAAAAATTAAAACAAGAAATTTTAATAGATGCTAATTTTATTACCAAATAATTGATCGTTATTTTTTTTACCTAAAGTTATAAAAAAGAAATGTCCATTGATCGATTTAAATCGTAAGAGTATCGTTCAACAAAATGTTGCTTAAAGAGAACACACCTCAAAGCGTTAGGTGAGCGGCGATTTAAGAAAAAAAAAAAACTGATTACCACAATTAATGTGTGAATCCTACAAAAGTAAAAGTCAACCGTGTGAGATTAAAAGAAACAAAAAAAAGCAACAAAAAGAACGAAGTAAAACAAAACAAAAAAAAATTGTTTGTCAGACTGAATATTCATGGCAGAGGACAGAGGGCAGAGAACAGAAAGACATTGGCTGAAAAGGAGTGTGAGACAGATAGAGGGAGAGAAAGAGAGAAAGAGAGAAAGACAAGCCCAAGGAATTGCTAAACAAAAATGAAACAAAAAACAGAGAGACAACAAAATTTCATTTGGGCATAAGACGATGATGATGATAATGATAATGATGATGATAATGATGATAAACGGCAGACGAAGGTAGTATAATATACATGAACTCACCCATACAAACAAATAACGGCCAAGAAACAAAAATTTTTTCACTTCCTTCTCAATATTTATGGAGTTTATGTGCTTGCACAAATAATAACAATAACAACATTAATAACAATAACAATAACAATAACAATAACAACAATAATAACAGTATCAATAACAATAGCAATAATAAGTATTATGTAACATCAGGAGAAAAAGGAGAAAATGTTTAAATAAAACAAAATAATAAAATAAAAGGAAAAAGAAAAAGAAGCAGAGCAAACAAAACAAAGAAACAAAAGAAGATGGTGTTTTTGTATTAATTTGTTGTTGTTATTTCTCTTTTTGTAACTTTGCTTTTCGTTTTGCTTTTTGTGACCATGTCGGGTTAACTGTTATGCACTTGACGATGTGATTATCGCACGTAATGCATGCATTTAACTATTTCGTGTATATATATATATATATATATATATATATATATTGTGTGTGTGTGTGCGTGTGTGCAGATCAAATTTATTGTTATTATTATTTAATTAAAAGTGAATTTTAAGCACTCTTTTTTTTTCTTTTTTTTTTTTTTTGGCTTCTCTTTGAAGAGGAAAAAGAAGAAAAAGAAGAAAAAGAAAAAAATTAAAGCAAGAGAGAAAAAAGAAATTTGTTATGGGTACATTTCAAAAATGCTCTCTGCTAAAATAATAACTTTCAATTTTTGTCATAAATGTTTAAAATATTGAGATCAATTCAGTACAATCGAAAGTGATTTTTTTTTGCTTTCTTTACTTTTTTTCTTTTTGGTTAAATATATTACGAAACAAAAAGGAGGCTAAAAATGAAATTATATTTAGGTAAATGCTTGTGTGTGTGTGTGTGTGTGTGTGTGTGTGTGTGTGTGTATGTTTGGTTTTTAGGTTTTTAGGTTTTTTTTTGCTTTTCTCTTTGAAAAGTCTATTTTGGCTGAAGTGTAATTTCTTTAATACAATTATTTCTGATTTGATCTGATTTTGATCTGATTTTGATCTCTGTTTTTTATATTTAAATATTAGTTATGATTAATAATTTTCGTTATTAATCATATTCGACATTGTCCATTTTCTATCAAATCTGTGATCATAAATAAATCGATCGATCTTAAACATTTGAACTAAAATTGATTTTATAGATCAACGCATATTTTTCTATCTATTTAGCTATTAAGCATTTTTTTTAAAAAAAATTTATTAAAATCTTGTAAAAAATTATATAATCAATGGTGGTCGACTTTCAAATACCCTACACTACTTTGAATAGTATATCAACGATATAAAAAATTTATCAAATTTTATTTCAGATTATTTGAAAATTTTATGAAAGATTTGTTATATGAGAGAAGGTTTAAAAAATGGATCCATCTGGGTTAAACTTAGTATAAATGTTACTTATGTCAAACTACAAGGCAGAGTCAATTTTCATTAAAAATATATTCAAAATTGTAACATTTATCCATTTCATGATTATTATTATTATTTAAAAAAAATATTATATGGGAAGGGTTCGTCAAAATGATTCGATCTAGACTACATTTTGTAAATCCTCTCAACAAAATATATCTAAAATTTTAATTTCTTTCCTATATAACGATTTTTTTTTTAAGAAAAGCTTTTTGTGAGGCATGGTCTCGGCCTAAATGCATCCATTTATTAAATTTAAATAAATTGTCTTTGTAAATTGTGATCTGGAACTTTATTCTGATTCTAAATCAGTTGGTAAAGCGGTTATTACAAACATACCCTACATTTTGCATCCTATACAAGTGATATAATTTGTACGTACGATATGTAAATAGATTTTAGATGATCAGACGGATGGGCCTAAAATATTTCAATTGTGGCATAATATAAATCTGAATTGTGCGATCTAATGACAACGTGTTACAAAACCATCTCTAAAATTTATAATTATTATTATATTATATTACAAGTTATATAGAAATGTAATCAGATTAAAAAATTATGTAAAATCTCATATGAATGATAAAAAAAAGAAATATTTGATACAAAAACTATTCTGCTCTAAAATGGGGCAATAAAATGTTGTTATTATACAACTGAAATAAGTCCATGAATATGATGAGAATGAAGGTCAATTAATTATTACACTTGTTGTTGTTGTTTTTTTTTTGTTGTTGTTGTTGTTGTTGTTGTTGCGATTGTTGTTGTTTTTCTTTACCTTCTTTTTTTTGGTTTTAATGCGGCCTAAAACACCGCGCGACATTGTTGCAACGCAATAATATCTCATTATATATGCATATATATATATATATATATATATAATATGTATGTAGCATATATATGTATATGTATGTGTAGCTATATATTATATATATATATATATATATATATATATATATATATATATATATATATATATATATGTAAAATATAAATATGCTTGCATTTTTTACATACGGGCATGTACAATTGTTCAATCGTGTTTAAAATTTTATTGTTATGGCTATTATTGTTATTGTTGTTGTTGTTGTTGTAGGAGTAGCAGTAGCAGTAGTTAGTATTATTATTATTATTATTATTATTATTATTATTATTATTGTCGTTGTTGTTGTTATTGTTGTTGTTATTGTACACTTATTTATTTATTTATTTACATTTTTTTTTGTAAAGCGGTTTTACTCTGATTTTCTGCAATTTTTATTTTCCTCACATTTTCATATTCTTCTTTTTCTTCTTCTTCATCTTTTTCTTTATTTTTAACTTTTTTGCTTTTACTTTTGTTTCTGTTTCTGTTTCTGTTTCTTTTTTTTGTATTGTTGTATTTTTTTGTTTACGTTGTTTACGTATTTTGTTGTTGCTTTTACATTTTACTTACAATTTTTCTTTGAAATGGATAATAATACTGACCTAATTTGGTTTATAGTCCAACAATTATTACAACTATTATTATTATTATTATTATTATTATTATTATTGTTATTGTTAAATGTAGTTACATTGTTGTTGTTATTATTATTATTATTATTATTATTATTATTATTATTATTATTCTTATTGTGGTTGTTATTATTATTGTTATTGTTATTATTATTGTTACGTTTACATTTGAGAGAAAGGTTGTACATGTAAGTTTTTTCTTTTTTTATTAAAAATCATTTTTCTTATTTTTATCTTCCTTTCTTTTTTTTTGTTGTTTGGGTTTTTGAATTTTGAATTTTATATTTTTAATTTTTCATACTTTTTTGTTATTTTAATCTTGTTTTTTTGTTTTGCTTTTGTCTTTTTCAGTTTGTTTATGATTTTTATGTTGTGAATTTTTTAGAACTTCAATAAATCGGGATGTTATAAATTTCTTGAAATTTATGAAATTTTTCCAAATTTTGTTTTTTTTTTGTTTTTGTTTTTTTGTTCTATCAAGTTGAAGTTGTCTGTCTATTGTTAGTTGCATGAAATGTTTGCTTATATAAAGCAGAAATATTCTTATGAAATATTCTATTTAATTTTGTCTTTTGTCAATTTGTCAATTTGTCAATTTGTCAATTTATGTCATTAATTTAACATTAAAATCAAATGATTTGAAATGAAATGAAATGAAAATTTAATGTTGCATCATTTTGGGTCAGCATGTTACATTTATTCTATATTTAAATCGATATTGGAATCCAAGGCCAGAAATGCGGACTAATGCATTAGATGAATACAAAAAAAAAAAAGCAACCAAGAAAAATTAGAACGTTTTACTAAAGTTAATTGGAATGTGGTCCATGGTCTCAGTATAATCCATAAAGAGCTTTTATACTTGAAACAATTTCAGGCCATTTATGAATATTTTCATATTGATATTGGCGGCGTTATCAGGCTTTTTGCCAAAATTTGGTGTAGCTTGGGATGCCCAAAAAAGTCGGCAATAAATTTTTGCGATATTATTGAGTAAATCAAAGAGCGGTAAAATATTGCAATAAAAATGGATGAAAAATTGATGCATATTAAATTTTCACCACATTCAATTGTCCATGTATATATGTATGAATATATAAATATATATAAATGTTTAAATAATCAGTTAATGTAATATTTTTTCTTGGTTCTTGTTTTCTCATTTTTTTATTTTTGTAGTTTTATCTTTTGTTGAATGTCATTAATTAAATGAATAAACATTAAAACCTGAACTGAATTTCATGCTGGATGTGTGAAGATTATTACTCTCATATATTACTACAACAAAAAGAAAACCAACAAAAAAAAAAAAAAAAACTAAAAAAAAGGGAAAACAAAAAAAAAACCAAAACAGTGCAAATAAGAATGCACGTACACACACATAAAAAAACACAAACACGTATATGAAGTATGAAGTGTGTATGTATATGTGTATGTGTGTATGTGTGTATGTGTGTTGTAATCAAGCATCATTAAGGATACAAAGCAGACGATGAAGTCATATGGCAAAGAGAGTCATCAAGACAAAGCAAAACAAAAAATCTACAACAAAATCAAAGAAGTAAACAAAAAAAAAATTTACAAATATCGAATGATTTGAAAAATTCATTGTTTGTATCGAAAAGTAAAAACAAAGACCAAAAAAAAAAAAAAAAAAAAGAAGCAGCCGTCCATATAAATTGATTAGATTGTTTCATAATTATTTTAAATTGGATTTCCTTCAAAAAAAAAAAAAAAATTCATATGGAACATTTTGAGGTTATGTAAATGTCTATTATATCTAGAAGGCCTTGAGATAAACGTACCTTTTTTTCGTTATCTCCTGCTCTATATAAAGTTCCATTGTACAAAAAAAAAAAAAGGGAGAAACTTTTTGAAAATGATTAAGATTCACTTTTTTGAGAGGGGTTTTATTGGGGTTCGTTAACTGGATTTAAGCAAGTCTATTTAACAAATTTTGTTAACGTGTCAGAAAAAAATAAAACCACCTTATAATTTGGTAATGCATTCATATGTACAGATATTGCCGTTAATTGTTGAATGGAATGGACAAACAATCTTTAATTAGCTCCGAAAGTAATTTACAAACGATCAGAAATGAGAAAATTTAAATCAAATCTGAAAATTCTTCCGAGTAATCTTATCTCTAAGATCTATACAAACACATTTGATTTTGTATGGCTTAGAGAAATAATTAGACTTAGAGATAGAGAGATCGAGATCTTGAGCAAGAAGGAAATTCAGATTGATTGAGATAAAGTGAAGGAGATTTAAACCCAAAAGAAACACTTTCAACATACTTTTTTAACCTTACACAAATACTTGATATTTTAAAAGTAATAATAATAATAATAATAATAATAAAAAGGTGCACATAAACTCAACTATTTACGTTATTATTTATATTTTTTTTTTTGTTTTATTTTGGGAACACGTGAAAGGTTTCATTTCAAATGTTTATGGTCATCAATGGTAAAACCATCTTTCTTCTTCCTTTCTCCTCTTCTTCAACAATATCAACGATTCCGTTTGTTTTTGCTTTTTATTTTATTTCTGTTGTTATTGTTTATTTATCATTTTTTCAATATCACTTGTTATTGTTATTGGGCCATTAAATTCTCTGACTGAATTGAAACGTATACCTTGCCAAGTGTGGCAAGTAGTTTCCTTACCTTTCTCTTTCACAATCAAATTATAGGCCAATATAAACGTTTCATCTATCCGTTTGTAATATTTCAATGGTAATATTTTATCAAAAATTTGGCTAATCCGTTAATGTTTGCGATTTTCTAATTTGTTTAACTCGTTAATAAAATTTTAGTAAATTTCATAAAAATTCTTAAATTTGCATTTTTTTGAATCTCTTTCAAAATAGATGAAATTGATTATAAGGCAAATCCTTAATAGGCCTTGTAAATCGTTCTCGGGGAAAATTCATACTTTTAGGTGACTTTTTTTTTTTATTTTAATTTCAATTTGGCCGCTTACAAATTGAGTGAAATTTTGAAAATTCTGTCTAAACAGAATTTTACGATATTTTGTCAAAAAAAAAGTAAATATAATTTCTCTTTAAAATACCCAAAAATAACAGCATTTACATTTTTTTTCCTTCGGTATTATTTGCCAATTTTTCTTAGATTTTTAAAAAAAAGAAAAACTAAAAAAAATTATTAAAAAATAAAGTAAAGTAAATAGAAATTTAGCCAAATCAGGATTCATCAAGTAAATTGTAACTGGTGAGTTAACAAGATTTGACTTTAGCTAGAAATTTTTGTTCTTGTGACTCTTCCTCTTCTTCTTAATACTTAATTTTCATTTTCGATATATTTTTTATATTATTATTTTTAAAAAAGAAGTTTATTCGGTCTTTTGTTTTCGCTTATTTTTTTCTGGTTTTTTTTCTTTCCTTTCCGATTTGGTCTTTTGTATCTACATTAATTTTTTTTTTTTTTTTTGGTGTGTGATAAATAACTAAAATTTAAATCGCCTTTAAGGTCATCATGCATAAAGCGATGTAAAAAGCAAGAAATGATCGAAAAGTACACTAAGAAAAACAAAAAAAAAAAAAAGAAAAAAAAGGAAGAGACAGCACACACACACATAAACAAACTCACACTGATATATATAAATATAATGTAAGAGAGAGAGAGATATATATATATATAGAAAGATAATTATATATTCAAAATATCATCAAGTTGGCATCGCCAACTTTAGTGGGCGGACTATTTTTTTTTTACAATTTTAATTTTAATTTTAATTTTTAATTTGCATATTTTTTTTCTGAAATCTTTTATAGCATTTGTTGTTGTTTTCTATATTTGATAATAATCGATAATTGGATCATGTAAATGAAACGTATTTAATATTGGATGATGGGGTTCATCCAGGCACTGCGACATTTTGTAAGAGAGACTGTTTAAATTTTTATGTAGATAAATGTAAAATGTAAACATGAAAATGGAAAAAAAATATGGTTTTACAAAATTTTTCATGGGCGTGTCTGTTTTACATCATATTTTTATAGGCATTGCCGACAAATGGAACTTACTCTTAATGGAGCAAAAATAATGAAATTTTGCTTTAAAAAAACAAATCGGAGTTGTTCTTAGTTTACAAAACACTGTTGGATGTTTCCCTTAACCGATTTGATCCATTTTCAGTATTAAGGTATCTGCATGAATTTTCAATGTTGCTGCAAAATTTTAAGTTGTTAGCATAATTTTTGTTAAGATTACAAGGTTAGACGGACAGACAGACATGTAAACGGACAGATGGATAGACATTTCTAAATCGATTCAGAATGGTGTAATATTAATCAGTAAAATCTATATATATTTGGTATGATCTCTGATGCTGCCCTTTTGGTGTTACAATCATATTGACAAAATGAATATATTCCCAGCTTCTGAGGGGAAACAATGCTAGATAATCAAGAATTGCTACAACAATTACAAGCAATTTAAATATGATCACATAGCGAATGAACAGCAGCCGCAACAACAACAACAAAAATAACAACAAAAACAACAACAACAACAACAACATAAATAATAGAGACACCAATCATTATATTTTCAACAACATAAATTTTAAGAATAACAATAAACAACAAAGAAACAAATCGCAGCTTTTGTATTTCCTTTTTTTCTTTTTCAGATTTATATATATATATATATATATATATATATATTTGTATGTATATATAAATTTATATATTTCAAAAATTTTATGTTTATTTTTCTGTTGTTGTTTGTTGCTTATTTCTTGATTTGTTTTGTGTAACCAAAAAAAAAAGTCTTTTTTTTTTAAGGAAATTCTCTAAAATACCATTTAATTTGTTTGTACAATAATTAATTGCTTTGATAAAATACATAAAATATGAGAATAACATAATTCAGAAGTGGAAAAATAAAAGCAATCAAAATACAATACGAAAAAAAAAAATCAAAAGGAAATTTAGTTCGAGGGAATAAAGAAATTAAATAGAAAAAGTAATAAAAATCAAATTAAACAAAATAAAAATTAATAAAGAAAAAACTATATAAAAAAACGAGTTTAGAAATGTTGTTTTTCTTTTTTTTTTTCTTTATTGGAAATTTTTATATGACATTGTTCATATTTCAAGATCTCACCATACAAATTTTGAGCATTAAATTTCAATTCAATTTCATATGAAATTTTTTTAATTTTGTGTTCAGAAAATGCTTTGATTCTACGTCGTGAATGAAAGAGACTAGAAAATCAAAAAAAAACAACAACAAAATTTTATATAAAATCATAGAATAATTTTACATAAAATTAATCAGATCAGATCGTTCAGATCGAATTTAATATAAAATAAACGCGTTATATTTTTATTTAGAAATTTAAGTGAATAAAAAAGTGGTTCGACGATTTCTTGAATAAATAGAAATGATTTGCTAGAAATTTACTATCTATTTACAAAAGAAAGCGGTCTCTATTTATTGATTTACATTTACAATAAACTCAGAAAAAATCTTAAAGAAAAATTATCTAAAAAATAAATTTCATGAAAATATGTCAATATCTTTGCAAAAGTTTTGCGATATTTGCTTGTTTGTAAAAAGGGCCGGACAGATCAATATCGCTACACGATTCACTATTTTAAATGTTACAAACTTATGCATAAACAAATAATACCTTTGTAACATGTAGCGGTTTATTAGCGTTTAATCTTAGTACGTGTCTGCTAAACATGTTGACATGTTTTTGGTTTTTCTTTTCGTTATGCTTTTTTTAATCTTTATTTTTTTTTTTTTTTTTGTAACAGGCACGAATTTAAAAACGGCCTTGGCGGGTTAAGGGATTGGTCAGTTGCATAAATAAATAATAAATAAATAAATAAATGAATAAATGAATAAATGAAGGAGCCCAATAAATATATAAATTTCATTTTTTTTTTATTTCTATTACATGCCAAACAATAAAGCAACGTCTTCAGTTTCTCATCTTCATTTGTTTCTTTATTTATTAATGTTATTAATGTTATTGTTATTATTATTTAAATGCATGCCTCAACAGATTTTGTAAATATCTTAATAATATTCTATAAAAATATGATAATACTTAAAACTACTTCATTTGACGTGGAACGTGCGAACAGCTCGTTTGGACAATTCTAGCATTTGTATACAGTTCAATAAATTTCGATTCTCAAACTAAGGCATCTAATTTTTCAATTGCATTTAATGAAATTGCAGTATACGAGACCTTTGAAGATAGTTCATTTTAAAGTGGGCGTTAAAAAAAGTTATACCGAAGGGAAAAATTATACAATTTCTTTATTTTGGAAATAAAAAAATCCGCTTAAAGTAATATTTTGATACTATTAAAATATTTTTGTCCATTTGGAGAATTCTGTCATTAAATGAACTATTTACAAATCTACACAAATTATTATTAAATTATTATATTTTTTATATATTGTGCCCTTTGGCTTTTTTTATGTTAATCGGGAGAGAGAGAGAGATAGAGAGATAGATATAGAGAGAGATAGAGAGAGAGAGACGAGATCAGTTGTAGCGCATTTAATGATCATCTTTGATTTGAAATTAACGATTTCATTTGGCTTTGTTGTTTTTGTTCTTTTTTTCTTTGTACGAAAATTCACAAATAATAATTAGTATGCAAATGGAAGCTTCACTTAAAATGTATAATTTAGTGCATAATATTTGTGAAACGCCCGCTTTACCCTATTCCATAATAATAAACCGTAAATTGTGGTTCAGTTAAAATTGAAATTATATATTAATACAATAATAATAATAATAATAACAATAACAATAACAATAACAATAACAGTTAAACAATTGCTTATTATCGTGTTTTTCTATTTTCTTTACTTGTTTTGTGCTTCTTTGAGTTTTCCATTTTCTTTTATATTTCTGTACATTTTATTTTGCAATATTTTATGACTAGAAGGGCAATGGCCAATCATTCAATCAGCGACAATATCGATGAAGTTTTTGTTTTTGTTTTTATTTTTATTTTTTTTTTATTGCTTTCCTTATTACTTGAAATATTGATGTAATGATCCATGATATTAATGCAAACAAAATTGTTTGAAATCGATAAGAATCTAATAGAAGTAAATACCTTAATTTTTCCGAAAATAATGCCATTTTATTTAAAAGCCAAAGCACTGGAGCGAAATCTTGGCTACCCATAACCCAGTCATTATGCCATTGAGTCATAGAGATTGCAATTTTTGAGATCAGAATAGTCTTAAGATTATATGGATAGACAGACAGATAGACAGACACATAAAGGGACAGATGGATAGACATGTCTAAATCAATTCAGAATCGAATGATACACGATTTCTGACGCTTCCGTTTTGGTCTTACAAACATAATGATAAAATGAATATATTCCCAGTTTCTGGGTGATGCGTATAAAAAGAAGAAATGTCGAAATTATGAATAATTTAATGGACTTAAATTTTTTTGATAGGATTTCTAATAGTTTCACTAGTTTCAGTATTTTGCATAATCAAAGTTAATCATTGCTCTCGAAACATTCCCCGCAGGACTCTGATTTTGTGTACCAAAAATTTTATCCAGAAATTGTTAATGCATGTATGAGATTGTCTTGTCTAAAATTATCATTAAATAGAGCTGATTTTAGCTCACTTGTTCCACTAATTTTATCAACTGTAGAAGATTAATTAACGGATTTTTTTTTTGTTTTGTTGTTTTTTTTTAACCTACTTTTTATACAAGTTTGTTCCATTTTTTTTTTATATTCACTAAATTCGCTACGTTTATCATTCATTTCTGTCGCAAATGTTATCGCATGCAAAAAAAGTAAAATATTAAAAGAAACTTTTTTTCTTTCTTTTTTTGTTTAAAGCTTATTCCCAAACAACAGTTGTCGTTGCACCAAATCTCTTTACTGTAAAATACTTTAGGTATGCAAACAAGAAAAAAAAAAACAAAGCAATAACTAAAGTAAAAGAGAAAAATATTAATTCAAAAAAAGTAGGAGAAGAAGAAAAAAAAGGCAGAAGCAAACATACGTTAATGGCCTTGATATCAATTTAATTGAAATTGAAATCATGCACTCAAAATATTAAGAGATGTGAAATTAAATGGCTTCAAATGAATTTTTTTTTTTTTATAACCTCTTTTAATAACGAGAAATGTTTCAATATAAAAATTATTACATCAAGAGGATTTTGTAAACGCACTACATGAGATCTAATAAAAATTTGTTGACATTTTGATTTCGTGGTTGAAGTTTGAAGTTTTAAGTTAAGTTTCAAGTTTCAAGTTTCAAGTTTCAAGTTTCAAAATTGAAGTTTGAATTTTGCGGTTTAAAGTTTTAATAATATCAAAATTAGTGCGGAGCATAAAGAACGTAGAAAGTTCAGTTTCATTTATAAATGCTTTCAGTAAAGATTCAAGAATCAAGATTCAAGAGATCTATAGTGACAAAAGTATGACAAGTTCCGAAATTCCATATTTCACATTATAAATTTAATAACATTAAATTCTATTGATTTCAGCATGAGGTTTATCTCTGCAGATCATGGATTTGGGTCTGTACACCTGCACACATTTCGCGATAGACTGAAGTAATTACTAAATACTCAGATGATAAAGTTTCATCTTGTTTAGATCTTATTACTATTATTAATCACTAAAGGGCATTCGAAAGGAAACAAAGAGCCAAAGAAGCCAAGAGAGAAGCAAATTTGAATCATTTGGTTTAACCTTGACATAACTCAGGAGTTATGCAATATTGTGATGACTTCTTTTTTACAACGTAGTATAAATTTATGTATATTTTTTTTTTATGTATATATCGTCGTCTCTGTTACATTAAGAAATAATAAAATAAAATACATTATAAGTTGAATTTTTTGCATACATGAAAACCACCATCCAGAGCTTTTTATACATTTTTATATGGCCCTGAATAGGAAACCACACAAAGATCTGTTATAATGATTAGCACTAAATTCTTAATCGATCTAGATGTTGCAGCAGTTACAGATAAGTGTCTAGTTTGTTAGCTCGTTTTTGACAAATATTCTCTTTTAAAAAAAAAAAAAACAATAAAACAGTTAAAACCGTATCTTTATGTTTCACAAATCTTAGATTACAAGGGCGTTTCAAAAATGAGCCAAGAAAATCGTTTGCAAAATCTAATAAATCATTTGCATTTTGTTTTCGCCAAAAATTAAGAATAATGCTCTAGCTCAAATGGAACATTATAAAAGTTTGGCATTGATAGTTGATAGTTTTTTCACATTTATTCTTGCTAAGATGGGAAGCTTGGAAATGGCGAATGCCGAATCGCGAATGGCGAAAATTCGATCACATTGAAATTTCAATTTATTTTTCTTTAGATGTTTACACTAAATTTTTTAATCCTTATCATAATTGAGCTATTGAAAATTTGTCCATATATACTGAATATAAATGTCATATTGTCTGTCCAAAATGGCTTTTTCTCTTTTTGGATATCTTTGTAATTACTGCTTTAAATTTTGCTTACTTACTTAAATCCGATTTACTTAAACCGTACTTAATTACAAAAAAAATTCTCAAAATTCACTTTAAGTTATTCCATGTAGAATAAAACTTCTTTGGGTGTTGAGTAATTTAGCGGCCAGGAATTATATAAAAAATATCCAGTTAATTAATTATACTAATTAATTATGATTCTATGTTGAAAAATGGCAAATTGGAAACAAAATTAAAAACTGAAACATTTAAAGGAGCGATGTGTTGAAAAATTGTTAAACATGTACCAAATTCTTTTATAATATTCAAATTTTTATATGTATGCATGTATGTGTATGCATGTGTATGTATGTGTATGTATGTGTATGGTGGGTATCCAAATAATGGATCATGCCAAATGCGAACTAAATATGTGAAACTTGTTGGTTTTTTGCCTTTTTTTTCTTCCCTGTCATCTCAATTTACAAAAGACAACAACAAACAAAGTAAAAGAAAAAGAAGCGAAATGAAAAGCAAAACAAAACAGAAAAATAAAAAGTCTTATACAATGTGAATTATATACGTAACACGTTTACATTTATATTTATATTTATATTTATATTTATATTTATATTTATATTTATATTTATATTATTTATATTTATATTTATATTTATGTTGATGTTTATGTGATGTTTATGTTGATGATTTTATATCGTTTTTTCAATTTCAGTTTTCAATTCCATTTTCAATTCATTTCAATTCAATTCGAATCAATTCAATTCATTATGCAGTCGTAATATATAAAAATTACGTGCCTCAATTTCAATTTCAATTTCAATTTCAATTTCAGTTTGAATTTGTGTTTAAATTTGAATTTGAATTTCAATTTCAATTTAACACAAAAGACGAGCTAACACTCATTTAATTCAAGCAAAATTTTACTTGAATGGTATTTGTATATACATACATACATACATACATACATACATACATACATACATATACATACATACATATACCTACATACATATATAAATATCATAATAATAATAATTGTAATCTAATAATGTAATTTTGCATGGAATTTATGGTATTTTGCCAAAAAAAAAAATTAGGCAAAAACAAAACGAAAAAAAAACAACAAATACAAATAATGAATGAAATAAAAAACAATACAAAAGAAAAATCAAAGAAGAAATGGTAGTAGTAGTAGTAGTAGAAGAAGAAGAAGAAAGAAAGAAAGAAATGACACCTATAAGGTATGCGATGGCCAAGTTAGATTTCAATTTCAAGTTAGTGAAGGTTAAATGTAACAAATAAGACATTTAAAATTGGTTGGTTTTCTTAGTGGCTGATTGGTCTGATTGGCTGGATACAAATTTTAGATACCCACTAAATAGATCTTATCATAAAACATAGTGTTGTATTTGATGAAATGAGCATGCCTGAAATTTACATACATTTACGATATATACAGACTTTATTTTATGTTTTAGACTTTTTAAGTATGGAGAATAAAAATTTTGACCAATTTTCAAAGTTACCACTCTATGAAAATTAATGTCGCATAAGGCTGATTAAATATAATCGATTTGTTACAGTTTTGGTTTAATATCGCAACAATAGACTTGCTAGATTTACTTCTAAGAACTTTTATAATTTATAAGAAATAAATATGCTTACAGTTTCGTTTATATTACGAGTGAGTCGTTTAAACGATTTCAAATGCTGATTTAATCAATTAAAGTTTGCGTGTAGGAATTTCAAATCGTTCAAATGCCAAATTTTTTTTTTATGCAATGTCTTAATTTTTATGATGGAAAGAATTTTTTGTCATGATTGTAGTAACCATTAGTTCTGTTGGCGTTGATTAATAAAGGATTTTTGATACTTTCTGTTTTGCCATGTTACAAACGTTTAGAGTTTATAGATAATTGAAATATATGTAATTTCTGAATTCTAATTTGATTAGAAAAAATGCTAAGTAAAAATTGGAAAAACCTTTTTCTTGTTTCATTTGTTTCTTAAAGCGAATGACGCATGCCTCCTGTATGGCAGGAGGCATGATGGAGAAGTCGGGAGGTAGTAAGTGAAAGGCAGGAGGTGGACGGCAGGAGATAAAAAACTGGAGTCAGTAGGCGTGAGAGGCAGAAGCATGAGCCATGAGGCAGGAGGCAGGAGGCAGAGGCAGGAGGTCTGGTTATAGACAGAGCCCGCTAGATATTTGAATTTATGAATAAAAGGATACTTCCTACTGTTCCTATTATTATTCATTATCTAATACAGAAAAAAAAGAAAAAAAGAAAAAGAAGAAGAGCAATAAAAAACCATAATCGATCCTCTTCCTACAACATTTCACCTATTTCCAAACTTTTTGGTCTCAATCAATTGTTTATTTTAAAAACAGCGATTTTTGTTTATTAATTATTTTTTTGGGATTTTTCTTAAATTTTGTAAATCTTTTAATTTTTTTAATCATCCCATTTTTCTTCAGTTTACTCCTTTGTCCTTTGGCTTGTCAAAATTTTTAGTTCTTTTTTTTGTGAGTTGCGACACGGTGCCGCGGGTGAGGGATTGGGGAGGGTGGAAGATGAGTAGCTAGATCGATGGCTACTTTCTTATCGCTTTGATAATAATGTTAGTAATGATCATTAACACATTTTATCTTATAATATTTTTATTTATATGATTAGCATTTATATATATGTATATGTATACATGTATATGTATATGTATATGTATATGTATATTATATGTATATGTATATGTATATGTATATGTTATTATGTATATGTATATGTATATGTATATGTATGTTATATGTATATGTATGTATATGTATATGTATATGTATATGTATATGTATATGTATATGTATATGTATATGTATATGTATATGTATATGTATATGTATATGTATATGTATATATGTATATGTATATGTATATGTATATGTATATGTATATTATATATGTATTTATATGTATATGTATATGTATATGTATATGTATATGTATATGTATATGTATATGTATATGTATATGTATATGTATATGTATATGTATATGTATATGTATATGTATATGTATATGTATATGTACATGTATATTATATTATATGTATTGCGTATTGTTATTTGTAATTTAGATATGTATGTTATATGAATATTCAGAATGAATATAGTTAATATAATATAGTGTTATGTATTGTAATTTAAACGTATAGCATAGTAGATATATTAAAACTGGTTGTTTGTATGTTTGTGTGTGTTGACATGTTATTTTTGCTGCTACTTTTATATTTGTTTATGCAGTTGTTATTGTTGTTAAATTCTACAATGACAATATTTAATATAATAATATTTTGATGATTGTCAACTTAACGTAAGTTTGATGTGTGTTTTGTGTTCTTCGTTGGCCTTTGATTTGCTGTTTGTACTGTTATATTTATTGCATTTCACATGTTTTTTTGTCTTTTTTTTGTTTGTATGTAGTTTTCTTTGTTTGCATTTTCTTATTATTTATTATATTGCAATATGAGAGTGAGATTTCTGCTATAACAAACAATAATAACAATGTATTTGTGTTTGTGTTTGTGTTTGCGTTTGCCTTTGATTCTGCCTTTGCTTTTGCCATTGTATTTATATTCGCATTTGGATTTTTTTTTATTCTCTTACTTTGTCTTTTGTCTACGCCGTCTTTTGTTTGCCTCTTTTTCTTTTTATTTTCCTTTTTCTTTTTTTTTTCTTTTTCTTTTTCTTTTTGTTGTTTTTGGTTTTATTTTG
>JAKKIB010000180.1:7642500-7802500 GCA_023089585.1 Melophagus ovinus
CAGTTATTCATTCAATTACTCACTCATTCAGTTGAACTCCTTCAGTCACTCATTAATCAAAAAATGGCATATTATGAATTCAAAATTCAAAATTCATTTCATTCAATTTAAAGTTAAAATATTGTTTTGCTTTTTATTTTTCTTGTTTTAATTTTTCCAATTTATTGTTAAATTTGTTTTAAAACTTTATTTTTAGAATTTTTTAATTCAATTTTTTTTCAATTTTGGATTTGTCGATTTTCTGATGTGTTTTTTTTATGTTAATTTATATTTTTTCGATTTCCTTTTTCTTCTTCCTCTTCTTCTTATTGTTTTTATTATTTTTTTTAATATAATTTCAGATGTTACTGTTCAATTGCTTAGTCGTATTATTTAGTTTAATATTGGCACATCCGCCACCGGAAGGGGTATGGAAGAAGAAATTAGTATGGAAAGAAGATTGGGTACCCGTTTGGAAGACGATAAAAAAGGAAGCTTGGGAAACGAAATGGAAGAAGATTCAAGTGCCAATTTGGAAAGAAGTGCAGGTACCCATTTGGAAGGAAGTAAAAGTGCCAGATTGGAAGATTATTAAGAAGCCACATATTGAAGAACGTGATGTGCCAGCATGGAAAGAAGTGAAAGTGCCGGCATGGAAGAAAGTAACAAAACCGATATGGAAAGAAGTTCAGGTACCAGTTTGGCGTGAAATTAAAGTACCGATTTGGAAGGAGATCCAAGTACCAATATGGAAAGAGATTGAAGTACCGGTATGGAAAGAAATACAGGTGCCGATATGGAAGGAAGTGCAAGTACCTATTTGGAAAGAGGTGCAAGTACCAGATTGGAAGAAAATTTTTGTACCGCAATGGGTTAAAATGGGTATACCGGGTGAAAAGTATTTGGGTAAAGATCATGAGGGCTGGGAATATACTAGTCATGATTTGTGGCGTAAAAAATTAATCTGGAAACCAGTATGGAAGAAAATATGGCGTACAGAAAAGAAGCAAGCATGGAAAACGGAGAAAGTGCAAGTATGGCAAACGAAAAAGGTGCAAGAATGGAAAATCGAAAAGAAGCAAGCATGGAAAACTGAAAAGGTGCAAGAATGGAAAATTGAAAAGAAACAAGAATGGAAAACGGACAAAAAATTAGAATGGAAAATTGAATGGGTACAAGTATGGAAGCCGGTTAAAAAGCAAATTTGGATTAAAGAGAAACGTGAAACGTGGATAGAGGAGAAAGTACAAATCTGGCGTATAGAAAAGAAGCAGGCATGGGCCACCGAAAAGAGACAAGCATGGAAAGATGAATGGAAAGCGATACAAGTGCCAGTTTGGAAGGAAGTTAAAGTACAACAATGGAAACGTATTTGGAAACCAATATGGGAGAAAGTTTGGGTACCCATTGAACATGATCATCATCATGGCTGGCATTAAAATTCCCAAAGAAATCTAAGAAATGTATATAACGAAAAGTAGCAAGTATAGGCGACAACGACACCGACAGCGACAGCGAAAAGAATGTCAACAGCGAAAACGATAAAGCATAAAAAATTTTACAAAAAGATATGAAATAATACCCAAAGTATAAGTGGCACCCACAATTAAAGGCATACATACATATACATACATACATACACATACATATATTTATATATATAAATGAAAATTTTATGTGAATAGAAATATTAATTTAGTATTTCTACTTCCTACTTTTCCAATCATTCCATCTCTTTGACCTCTTCTGCTTTCCTTCCTTCTTTGGTTCCCCTGCCCCAACCCACTCCCACCCCACCTTTTTTTTCGTTTTCGTTGTCTTTAGGCTTTACTCTAACTGAATGAAACTGGTTACAAGACAAACAAAAAAAAAACAAGAGAAGAAAAGTGGAAAATTAATTTTAAGTGATAGCTTTTGTATATTTAATACCATCTTGAGCCATATAATTGTGTAGATAATTATTTTAGATGCTATCGGAAAATGTCTTTATATATGTACATACATCTACACACACACACACACATATATATATATATATATATATATATATTCATATATAAATATTATTAAGAGAGAGAGAGAAGAGAAGAAAAAGTTTTTTTTGGATTTACTTCATTTTATTTTAATTTTTATGTTTTGTAAATTTATGCACGTGTGGGTATGTGTAGGTGTGTGTGTGTGTGTGGTGTGTGTGGATAAACAACATGCACTTTTTTGCGCTTCTTTTTTAATGCTCATTTTCATTTTTGATTTTTGATTTTTTTTTCCACGTTTTGTACAAATTATAACAACAATTTCTTGTTTTTCATTTATTATGTTTTTTTTCATTTTTAATAATAAGTTTTGTACAAATTAGTCATAAACTATGCATATTTTTCTGTTTTTCTTTTTGCATCTTCAATTCATTTTCTTTTCTTTTATTTTTGCTTTTGTTTTTTGCTTTTTGCAATTTTTTTCTTCTTTTTCATGTAGCTTATTTGATTGTGTTTTTTTTTTTAATGGAATTTACAAAAATTCATGGTTACCCGTGTGTGTGTGTTTTCTTTTCTGTGCCTTCCAACTCTCGTCTTCCATATTTCGCTCACCATTTTTTCATTAATTATAAAAATTAAATAATTCATGTTTCATTTAATTTAATTTTGTTTTAAGACATTGACACATGTATATAATAAAATTAAAAGAAAAACAAGAAACAAGAAACTAAAATAAGAAACACAAAACATAAATCTCACTCACAATAAATGAAAATTACAAATAAAATAAAACTCCAAAAGAAATGAAATTGAAAAAAAAAACAAATAAGTAAAATAGTTATTATTTACATATCATTTACAAAGGTGCACAACAACTACAACAACAACTATGATGGAATTAAGCATCTATATAAAAAATCGCCAAGATCAAATATTTTCATCAAAACGAGGACGAATAAAAAAAAAACAAAAGAAGAAATATTGAAGCTGAAAGTGAGCAAGCTATAATCGATCATAGTCAACTATTCTATATCCTACATTAGGCATTTACTTTCTCATTATCTTACAATATAACCGCAAAATATTTATTAAAGTTATTCGATCAAAAGCATACAATCAAAAAATTTAGACAAAAATAAAAACAAAAAACCCAAAAAAAATGGAGTGAAAATCATAAGAAAAGAAATCATAAGAAAGATTTGGGAGGAACAATAAAGAAATTTTTTTTTCACTATTTGATGATCAATATTAAATGTTCCTTTAAATATTTCCTCAAATTTCCAATTAGAGATTTTCATTGCATACATTTTTCTTCAATTTACTTTCCATTTATTCAAAATTTTAGCAATTTCTGTTACTATTTGCTAATTCGCTTCAACTGCTTTCATTTCTCAATAATTCATGTCAAATTCTGTCAATTCCCCTAAAGATTTAAAAATTTTTGACAATTCCCTTGAATTTCTTATCAACTTTTTTCAATTTCCTTCAATTCTCTGTCAATTTTCACCAATTCCCTCCGATTTATAACAATTTCTATTAATTCCCTTTAATATCTTATAAATTTTTGTTAATTTGTTTCAATTTCCTATCAATTTTTTGTCAATTTTTTAAATATCTAGCAATTTCCATTAATTCCCTTCAACTTCTAACAACTTCTGTCAATTTTCTTCAATTCCCTTTCAATTTTTGCCAATTTCTCTCAATTGCCAGTCAATTCCTTTCAATAACTTGTCAATTTATATCCTTTAATTCCTTTCAATTCCTTTCAATTTTTGCAAATTTTCTTTCAATTCCCACCATTTTCTACGAATTGCAAAATTTTGCAAAAAAAAAAAACAAAAAAACAAATACGGATTCGTTGTGCTTGCATGTAAAATAAGAATCCTAGCTTACTATTTTTCTGTAGCGTTGTATTATGGGCCAGTAATTGAATTTATGGAACAATTCTAAATTTAGTCTGGACCTTTTAAATAAATTATGCTAAAATAGTGGACATGTGGCAAAAGTGTAAGCAAAACATTTTATTTTTGTATCATTAGGAATGCAACAATAGCAACAACAATAACAAGCTAAGATATAGACACATACAGAATGGACAAATAGGTATACTGAGAGACAGACAGACAGATAGATAAATAGAAATATTAAAATTATTAGAGAATTCGATGTAGGAAGCAACAAAAATTATAAGCTTTCTGTGTGATTTATATTGAAAATCATCGTTTTGGGATATTTCAAAGATATTTCATAATAATTCTCTAACATTACTATCACACGCCAACCTAGTCCAGCTCACATTTCGTCTAATTTTAACCACCATCACTAAATTTGCAAGCATTATCCTCGACCTCACTTCAACGACAATCACAGACAAAGGGTTTTTAACATATAATAAAGAAAATGGCACCAGCAACAGCAACAGCAACACAACAACAACATATTTTTTGTTGTTGCTTTTATCAAGGAAATGTGATATTTCAAAAAAAAGAAAACAAAAAAAAAACCGAACAAAAAAAAAAGCATTAGAAAAATTTTTGGGAAATTTCTTTAAAATACATCAAATTAAATAACAGAAAAAGAAAGTAACAAAAGAAAAAACAAAAAACAAAAAAAAAACAAGCAATTAAAGATGAGCATTTCGTTGTTTTATAAATATGAATAAATATGAATAAACTTATTGTACATTTTACCGCACTTTTTGGTTCTCTAAATTTCCTAGTTTTCCTGTTTGTTTGTCTTTCTCTTTTTTATGCTTTGATTGGTTATTGGCTTTATAGTGGATAAAAGAAACAATCTTTCATTTTAACAGATGGCAGACAATAAACAACAAAACAAAATGTGAAAAATGAAAACATGAAAACGTGACAAAAAAAAAAAAACAATTTTGAAAGAAAGAATAATAACAATAATAATAAAAAAATAAATAAATAAATAAATAAGCAAACTTATGTAGATATACGTAATTTATTTGTTTAATATGATTGTTGTTATTAGATGTTATTGTCATGTTTGAAGATGTAACATACATAAGGAAACTGTATGAAAATAAGACAAAGAGTCTGGTTGGTTTTCTGTTTGATTTAAAAAATTTTTTACCTTTGAATTTTATTGTATTTTATTATTTTCTTTGTGTTGCATGTTTCACATAAAATGCGACATGTCAAAACCAAACAGATGCAGCAGCCATAGATAACCAAATATAACAGATGATGATTATTATGTAATTTCTATTGCTGTTGCTCTTTTTGTGGCTGTTTGTTTTCTTCTTTTTTTATTTTTAATTTCTTCTTACATTTTCATACAAATATTTTGGCAAAAGTAACAACAAAACTTTAACAGTAACAATAACTTAAACATGCATAGCATTAGACAAGTTTCTTCTTCTTCTTCTTCTTAATTTCTTATTGCCATTTCATGGCGTTTCTTATAGCAATTTCTTTTATTGACAAAAAAAATTTGCAAAATCCAATCAAAATTCAACTGAAAATGCTTTTTTTTTCCGAAAATGGCAACAACAAAAAGGAAAATACCTTAAAGCAATATGCACAAAAAGAAATTTCTTCCTTTAACATATAACATTTGAAATTATATCATTAAATGTTAGTGAATGTTGAAGGCACCATCTACAAATCAAAAAAGTTAAATAAAAATCGTAATTTCTAAAGGATTTGTCAAAATTGACATATGCCCGTGGCAAGGGTGGTACGGATAGGGGGGAGGAGGAGAGAGAGAGAGAGTTCCAAAAATGATTAGATTTTGTTAAAATTGAATACTCATACTTTTTTTATGTGAAAATACAAAAATTTATCGATTTTCATTAAAGTTTGTACCAACTTGTAACCTTTTTTCCAAATTTTTTTTGCAAAGATATTGTAAAAGAAATTCGATTCTAACTATTC
The DNA here is from genome assembly GCA_023089585.1 of Melophagus ovinus. Taxonomy (NCBI): domain Eukaryota; kingdom Metazoa; phylum Arthropoda; class Insecta; order Diptera; family Hippoboscidae; genus Melophagus; species Melophagus ovinus. The sequence continues at coordinate 7,648,352 of JAKKIB010000180.1, forward strand.
TCAATAGAGCTTATCTTTACATCAAAAACGTTTCTGGGTACCAAATTTCATTACAATGTCTCCACAAATTTTGACTTTTAGCTTAATAACAAAAGGACAGACCGATGGACAGGCTTAAATAGATTCAGAATGTATCGCTGATTCGAAATGGATCAATATAATAAAATCAGGAATCTCAAATCATTCGAAGGATGTTGCAAACATCTACACAAACTTATAATACCCAGTAGCCATAGGTAGTGCAGGATTTAAAGTAAAATAGTGAGAATTCTTTCTGAATTCCTTCAAAATTCTTTAGATTTTCTGTAAGAATGTTTGTTCTTCTATTTAAAATATCAAGCAGCAGACAAAAAAGAGAAGAAAAAAGCTACATTTTTGTCCACTGACCATGCCTACCATAACTTATATGACAACAACCATTTACTTCTGTTTTTATTATCACTTAAAAATTGCTAGAGATAGAAAAAGTAAAATTTGGCACAAATCGGCCAAGCCAATCACAAAAATTATAACACCCCAATTTTTTTTTTTTGTTTTTCCAAATTTGGTTTTTCTTCTTTCGTATGTAACTTTTTATCGTATAATTATAAAGTTGACCACACAATTACAAAAGGTTCATTGATGATGATGGGTATTCAAAATTTGGCCTTAGCCGTTTCACAATCTTTTTCATTCACTTGTTTCTCTATCGAATTGTGTTAAGCACATTATGCTGCTTTTCTTTTATGATGATAGCTAATATGTCCGTGTGTTTGTGTGTATATGTGTGCCAGTGTGTGTGCGGCTGAATAGTTTAATGTAAAGTGTGCTAAGATAGAAATGAAAATAAAAATGAAAAATAAAACCACTTGAATGCATTTCAATATGTATTGAGTTCACTGAGGTGTATAAATTCATGAAATATACATTCAGCCTCATATATAAATAAATTTATACGAATGCATCATCACATCACATTGCACACAAGCAGACACACAAACAGACAGACAGACAGACAGACGGGCAAACAGACGGACAAACAGATAGGCAGATAGACAGGCAGATAGTTAGGTAGATAGATACGGTTTGTAGAAAGAGATAGATAGATAGATAGATAGAGAGAGAGAGAGAGAGAGAGAGAGAGAGAGAGAGAAAGAAATAGGTATAGACAGAGAGAACAAGTATGTATAAAAACCTAATAATAAAAAAACTTTCATTAAAGTTGGCATCCTTGAACCGAAGGGCATAAATTATATTTAAGAAAAGCAGAAACAAACAAATTAAAGAAAACTACAAACTTGAAACCATAAAACAACAACAAACTATTGTTATATAATAAGATAAACAGATAAAAGTGAAAACAACAACAAGAACAAAAACAATAGCAGCAGCAACAATTCAAAACAATTGTTATAATAGTGTCTATAAAGAAGAAGAGAAAAGAAGGAAAGGAGAAACAGAGAAAAGAAGAGAAGAAGAAGAAAATAAAAATACGAAAAAGAAGAGATGAAGACGAAAATAGACGAAGACGAAAAAATGAAAGGAAGAAGGGCAAAAAAGAAGACAAAAGAAGAAGAAGAAGAAGAAGAAGATAGAACTAGAAGGGAAGAAGAAAGGAAAAAATACAAATGACAAGAAGAGAATAAAAAGGAAAGGAAAAAGAAAAAGAAGTAGGCCAGAGAAGAAACAGATAATAAAAAGAAGTCACCAGAAGCATTAGAGTAAAGGAGAAGGAGAAAACGAAAGCATGAGGAGGAAATGAAGAGACGAAGGGGAAAAAAAAGAATAAGAAGTAGAAGAGAAGAGGAAAGAAAGCAGAAGAGTGAAATGGTAGAAGAAGGTAAAAAGTAGAAGAAGCAGAGAATAGCGGTAGAAGTAGAGATGTACACACGAAGAAGAGAAAAGTGAAAGAAGATAAGGAAGAAGAAGACAACCGTTAAACGAGTAAAATGTGAAGGAAAAGAAACAAGAAAAAAGGTCAAAACCTCAAATGGAAAATGAACTTTCACATTTATGTATCCCGGTTCTCCACTTTCTTTCCTTCTTTTCAACTTCAATTTCTTTTAATACAATTTCGTTACGTTTTCAAGATTCATTATACTTAAAGTTTTTATTATGTAATTTTTTTTTAATTTTCTTCTTCTTCTTCTTCTTCTTCTTCTTCTCTATCTTAAATAAAATTTTTGCCTCTTTTGTTTTTGATTTTTTTGTTTTTCTTTATTATAATAAACTTTTATAGAAAATTATCTCAAGAAGACGAAACAGAAAAAAAAAAATAAAATGAAATAAGGAAAAGAAAAAAAATTGCCGGCATTTTATAATGAAATGATTTTGTATGGATTTTTCATTGTTTAAAATCAAATGAAAATTTTGGATAAACCAAAAACAAAACAAAAAAAAAAAGAAAACTTTAGAAACTGCTACAACAAAAATCAGAGAAAAAAAAATTGTATGTGAATAATCTTGAAAATGCATCAAGTTGAAGGCCTCAATAGAAAAACCATTTCGATTCATAGAATTTATTTATTTAATTCCTCTGAACATTCTGAACAAAACATTGAGCAAAACATTGAACAAATGCTGAATAATAATTCAATAAATATAACAACAACAATATTAAAATAATAACAATAACAACAATCATAATAATAATAATTATTATCTCAATAATAATGAAAAATGAAAAATTCATAGTAAAATAATGAAGTAACAACAAAAAAAAAAATTTCATACATGACAATGCAATGAAAAGTATTTCAAGGAAATTGTGCATCCATTATATAAGCCAAACAATATTATAACAAACAAAAACAAGCAACACTTTAACAACAGCAACAATAACAATAACAACAACAACAACAATAGCAGTAGCAATAGCAATATCATCAGTTCATAATATATTTTCAAAATATCTAATAAAAAAAAACTATATGTTTTAATAATACAAAAAAAAAGCAAAAAATTGGAAAACTTGTTAAAATATGAAATCAAGAAAAAAAAAGAAAAGCGCACACATACAAAAGCATTTTATATTCATATTTATATTTATATTTTTATATGCAAATTAAAAGAAATGAAAAAAAATGTTTCTTATGTTTTTTTTAGCATTTTTTCTTTCTTTCTTTTTTCCTTCATGAACTTTTATTGTGTTTAGCTTGTTTTAGATATATAAAAAAATCTAATCATGTACAAATAATTTTTTTTTATTTTCTAATACTTAGAGCAATCGAGGAAATTAGTTCAAATCGCCAAAAATTATAAATAAAAACAAAAAATAGCAACAACAAAAAAAAGGGGGGGGGGGAAACCCAAAAAACAAGTAATTTTTATAAAAAAATGTTAAAGTTTTTGTTGTTTATTCAAGAAAACGCAAAAAAAAACAAAACAAAACAAAAAATATTTTTGAATATTTGATATTATTATTTAATGAATTTTAATTTTCTAAATAAAAATTGCTTATTTTAGCATTTAATGATGAAGTTTAAGAATAAAATTTGATGCATTTTTCGAAAGACATCAAATAAATTAAATTTCTATGATTTAACACGTAGAAATTTTATGGCTGCCCAATGGTTGACTTTTAAATACTTTACATCATTTCACTAAATGAAGACACGACCTACAAATCAAAAATATTAAATAAAAATTTTTAATTTTAAAGGATTTGTCAAAATTGAAATATTCCTCATACTCATACTTTTTTATGTCAAAATATAACAATTTACCGATTTTCGTTAAAGTTTATACAAACTTGTAACCTTTTTCCCAGGTAACAAATTTTTTTTCAAATTTTTTTGCGAAGATATCGCAAAAGCAATTTTGATTCTAATTATTGTCAATGGATGACAAATATCTTTGGATCGAAAACGTTTCTGTGTACTAAATTTTATTACAATGTATTCACAAATTGTGATTTTTAGCTTAATAACAAATAGCCAGACGGATGGATAGGCCTAAATTGATTCAGAATGTATCGATGATTCGAAATGGATCGATATAATAAAAGTGTGGATCTATCTCAACTATTTCTGGTGATGGTGCAAACATCTACACAAACTTATAATATCCAGTTGCCTCAAATGGTTTAAGAGTTAATTATTGCATAAATTATATGATAATAAAAGACTTAAGCTACAAACCTACTTTAAAGAGACATGTCAATATGAAATTTATTACGTTACAAAAAACATGCCTTTCGAAATGACGTTGTAATAAAATTAAAGCAAAAAAGTTAAATTAGACTCGATTTTGATTAAACTTTTAACAACATACGAAAAAAATTCACAAATAATTTATCCAACTTGCAAGAAATAAATGAAATTCTTCAAGCAAATGGAAAAAAAACTCAAGCGGTCAAAGGGGTGATACATTAACACTGAACATTATATTTTGTATATGATTATTGAGTTGAAAAAAAAGTCAAGGAAAGTATAAATAATCCAAAAAATGGAAAGATATCTTAAAAGAAAAAACCAAATGAGAAAAGTTTTAAGTGAGATGAATTTTTTTTGTTTGTTTAGTTCAAAAAATGTCCATGTATTTGGTAAATTTTCTTAAGATATTATAAAATTTTATCATTCCAATAGTTAGATAACAAAACATTAAGCTAAAATAATTCATGGCCTAAAGCAATTCATCAAAAACAATCAATAAAGAGATTAATTGGCATAATAAAATGTTAAGCTATTTCAAATTCATTTTTCCATAACAATAATTTTTTCATTTTTCAAATAAACATTTAAATTGATAAGAGTCTAATGTCATATGTGAATAATTAACAAATAATGGACGGGCATAATTTTATAGCTTTACAAATGCAAATTTACAAAAATTTATAAAAACAGATTTAATCGATATAAATAACAAAATATATTAACTAAATGTTATATAAATATGAAAAATTTTAGAGTGGGAGTAAAGATGTGCAAAAATGAACTAATAGTTGATAATTTAGACTTTAACTGACATCTGGCAGCTGAATTTGCCTACACAAACATTTATATACATACATGTAATAATAACGTAACAATTCCATGACTGCATAATAGAAATTTTTTGTTGGTTTTTATTTTCTTTTCCTTGTGCGCTTCACATAATGAACATAAAATGTGCATGCATTTGAAAACATAATTTATTTCATTTTTTAAATTATTTACTGTTTCATGTTATTGTTTATTGTTTATTGTTTATTGTTTATTATTATTCCTTGTTAATTACAATTCATTGACATAAAGTGAAGTAAATGAAGCAAAAATATGCTAGATGGAAATTTTTTCAAAATCTATTTGTAAATTTCGTATAATTTGGGTCATATTTTTTTGTTTTGTGTTCATTTTAAACGATCTATTCAATTTTGATGTCTTGAGATTTTATAAATATTTTTTTCCAATTTCATTATCTTTATACTTTTAAACTTTATTGTTAATTATAAACGCATATAATTATCAAAGGAATTTGGAGAATTTTTTTATTTCTTTTCGCTTTTTTTTTTCTTTGTTACTAAATGGTTCTAAAATCAAGAAATGTGAATCACGTATGAAAATTTGAATTTCTGGATTTTGTATTAATTATTTGATTTCAAGCTACTTCCTAAGAGCTGAGATACTACACTCAATTGGCATTATAATAATGCCATCTAAATAGATTGTTGGCCCTTTGGACCCGTAGAATGTTAAAGGTAGCACGTGGAATGTGAAATGTAAAATATGGCATACGGAACGTGATATATTGTATGTGGAATGTGAAAGATCGAAGCTAGAATATGAAATGTGGCACGTGGCATGTGAATTATAAAATGCGGAATGTGAAATGTGGTATGTGGAACGTGAAATAATAATATAATAATAATAATAATATGTGCAATATAAAATGTGAAATTTGGAATGTAAAAGGTTGCATGTGGAATGTGAAATATGGCTTGTAGAATGTAAAAGGTAGGAGATATGAATATAAAATGTGACACGTGGCATGGGGAATATGAAATTTGAATTGGGAAATTTGGAATGTGAATTGCAACGTGTGGAATGTTAAATGTGAAATATGGCATATAAAATATAAATACTAAAAAAATACGTACCCAGCTTTTGTAAATTGTTAGAAGTATAAAAATTCTCGTTTATACTTAATTTACATTTTTTCTAAAATTAAGACATATAACTCAAAAAAAACAAAGTAAAACGAAAATCAACAAAAAGGGCAAAAAAAGGAAGAAAAAAAATCCCAAAAAAAGGCCTCAAGGTTGAAAAAATTAAATGCTTGGCATTTTATTAAGAAACAAATGAAAGAAAATATGAATTAATTATAAGGTATTTCTATATAACAATCAATTTAAACACTTATACTACACGAAATATGTTATATATATATATATATATGTATGTAATATATGTATATATGTAATATGGTTTAATGTAACAGAGAATTTTGGTAAGACTGTTACTTTTGTCATTCATTTAATTAATTTCTTTCTAGTAATTTATGCTTGTCCCAAAATATTTTTCATTAGTTCGATTCGGTCCACTTTGATGCGATATGATTCGATTCGAATTGATCTAAAATAATCCAACATGAACCGATCCGATCCGCTCTGAATCAATCTAATCTGGTACATTAACTCGACCGATCTAAATGCATCTGAAAACTATATGTTGTTAAAAAAATTTTACTAAATTAAATAAAGAAACAAAAAGGCTTAAATGGAGAATTATTTATGAAAGGCAGCAGTAAAAGTAAATGTACTTTTAGATTGGCTTAGATCAATCTATCGATGACTTTAATTTACATTTCATAATGTAGCGTTTTTTTTGGAATTAAACAATTTTATATGCCATTATAATTTTAGGCATCTTAAAAACAATCATTTATTTTAATTTATAAAGTGATACTGAAATAAATTTTATAAATGCTGCGAGTTTCGTTTATGTTTCTAATAAAACTAATATCACAACAAAATAAAGCAATAAAAAAATGAATGAGTCTCCATTCCAAAAAAAAACAGCAGCAAAAAACTTAATAATAAAAAAAAAATATTCAAAAAAACAAAAAAAAAGGAAAAAATGCAAAAAAGCTAAAATCATCTAAAATTTAAAAGAAATTAAATTTAAAGGCAGAAAAAAAGGGCATCGTTAAACATAATAAATTGTTTAACGTTTTTTTCACCGATAACATCAAACACATACATACACAAATACGCGCACACATAGACTTTATATACACCACAATAAACTGTTTTGGGCACAAAGCTACTTACTTTTTTTCTTAGTTTATATTTTAATTTTTTTTTAATTTGTTTGTTTGGTAATGATACCAAATATATTCACAAAAAAATAATATACAGAAATTACAAAAACAACATCTATGAAAAAAAAGAGAAGACAAAAAGAGAAAATAAGTAAATAAATAATAATAATAGCAATAGCAACAACAACAGTAAATAAGTTAAATAGCTACTGTAAAGTAGTTAAAGCCATCGTCGAAAGACATCTAATACCTATCTTGAAAGCATGAAACATTAGCAAAAGCAATAACAATAACAATAGCAATAACAATAACAATAACATAAAACAATAACAATAACAATAACAATAAAATAATAATAATAATAATAACAATAACAATAACAATAACAATAACAATAACAATAACATAAAACAATAACAATAATAAAATAATAACAATAACTAACAATAACAATAACAATAACAATAACAATAACAATAACAATAACAATAACAATAACAATAAACAATAACAATAACAATAACAATAATGTCCATAGAAATAACAGGCCAGCAGTTATAAGTAAAGTTTATTATTCATTTATTATGATGAAATGGAGAAGAAGAGAAAAACATTACAAACGGATATTAATGCGAAACTCTTATGTAAAATAAATACCTATTTCTTCTTTTTCTTTTTCTTATTATTATTATTATCATCAAATTAATCATATTTGTTTTAAATGTTGTACTTGAACTTCACATGGTTTTCATAAGCATAAAACATGACATAACCCTTAAAACATATAACAAATTACACAAATTGCAAAATTTATTACGTGACAAGATACAATTGTAATTTGTATTTATATCTATATATATATATATATATATATATATATATATATATATATATATAATCTCTTTAAAATTTTTCTATTTTCTATGTTTGGCTTTTTTTTGGTTTTTCTTGCTTCTTATTTTCCTAAAAATTCATTTCCTTTTATTCAAGGATGTTTTCATTGATATAAGAAACTTTTTATTATTTTATTTTATTAACATTTGAACAATTAAGAATTTTATACCTAATCGGGGTAGTTTCTTAAGCATTCCCTAAATCATTTTGGTGAAAATGATTAAAAAACCAGGTAAATGAAATACAAGTCAGGAGTGTAAAAAATTCGAATTCCCAAATTATTTGAAAAAAGTTTATGTTATGGAATGAGGAAAAAAGGGGCGGAAGTAGGGAGCAGACAATTTTTGTTGTCAAAATATTGAAACTTTCCTTAAAATCCAAATAAAATTGTGCATTTTTTTCCATCTAACACAATTTCTTTTGCGAAAAAGTGACCGTAAAAATGGACAAATCTAAGTCAGTTTTGGGGCAGATTATTTTTTATGCAAAATTTTCTTTAAAAGCTTTTCAGAATTGTAACGTTTTTGCGGAATAAGCAACGATATGACTTATTTTTCGATTCTAACTATTTTCAAGGGACTTCGTCTTTGGCATAAAAACTTTTCCGTGTAAAAAATTTCATTAAAATATTTCCAAAAATTATTATCTTTAGTTTCAATAACAAACGGACAAGCGGATGAACAGACTTAAATTGATTCAGTGTATCGGTACAATAAAAGCGAAGATCTATCTCAACTCTTTCAAGGCATGTTTCATATATCTGCACAGACCTATAATTTCCAATAGGTTCAAGTGGTACATGGTATTAAAAATGAAAATAACTAATCAGTCTATATAAAAACTTTTCGTATCAGTAAAATTTGAAACATTTCAATTATGAAATTTTTCATATCAGATATTTGATGGCCTTCTCCTCCATTGTCTTTTCATTCCTCTTCTTCTCTCTTTTTCTCTTCCCAAGAGTTGAACTCAAATTAAAAGTTATCACGTTAACTTTAGATAAAAATGTATTTTGCATGAACTTGAATTGAAATTGATAATTTTTTTGAACATGACACGCCTACAATAAAATTTTTTTTTTCGTAAGACAAAAATCATGGTATGTTATTTCTCTTAACGCCATTGTCATTTCAATTATTAAGGATTTTAGTAGCAAGAGATGTAAACGCACCACGTTGATTATTGTCATGTATTTTTGTGTAAAAAAATGTCCAAATTACAAGCAACCAAAAAAAAAAAAAACCAAAAAAAAAAAAAAGAAAAATTAAGCCAAAAATAAGTACATAACAAAGGAAATAAATACAATAATAAAACAGAAAAGAAAAAGAAAACTAATGAAGAGGAAAATACAAATAAAAAGTAAAAAAAATAATTAAAACAAAAAATTTGAGGAAAGAAAAAATTTCATTGGTAGACTTTATCTGTACTGATATGTACGTGCGTGTGCGTGTGTGTGTGTGTGTGTGTGTTATATATATGTTGTTGGTACTTTTTCTTTTCTTAACTAATTTATAATGAAATGTTTGTAAAGAAATATAAGAAATAAAAAAGCAACAACATCATAACAATCACAACAAAATAAATTACAGCATAAAGGTATGAATTTTTTGTGTATGTGTGTGTGTGTGTTTTTTTTTTTTGTTGTTATCGTCTCTTTGAATTTCCTTAAAGCAGAAATACATACGATGTGACTGACAATAACAACAATAAACAAGACAACTGAATCGTAACATTAAGTCTAGCTTTATATCCAGGAATGTGTTTGTTTATGGCGTCTATGTCTATCTATCATTTACAGTAGAAAATAAAAAATCGAAAAATGAAAATCGGAAATCACAAATTGACAATTGATATAATTTTGATGAGTATGAGATTGTGCATATGTGTGTATGCCTGTATTTGCATTAATATTGATAACATATTATCAACATCCAATTGTATATGAAGATAGCGATTAATTGAAACTAACTCTAAAAAGATAACAACTTTTCGAGCTACTTATCAATTTAAATTCTAAACAATTTTATATTTGTTTTGCCATTTAGAGGGCATTCAGAAACGCTTTCTTACTTATTTTGCCTCTTTTGTCTTTTTGTCAATCTATCAGATATTTCCAATAAACATTTCAATATAAGTATTGGTCACAGTAACTAAGGCTTATGGAGAATACAACAGTAAAATGTTTAATAGATCGATAATAAAGATAATTTTTCTGCGTACGTTTGAACATGAAAAAACTTAAGCCATTGAAATAATTTATTCTGGGAATACTTTCATAAATTCAATATAGTTTAGTTAAGTATTTGACTCAAATGATTTTATATTATTTATTTCATTGTGATTGCACACCATTGTTTTTGTCTACATTAAATGGCAAATGTCAGAAATTAATTTTTAGCAAAAAAAAATTTTAATATTTATTTATAATAAAATTTAATTATAATTACACTTATCAATTATAATTTAAATAAATTTCTATTAAACACTTTGGTCACACATACAGCACTGCCCTCTATATTTAACTAATGCAATTAATTCACTATTTTTATAAATTATCGTAGCATAACTTTATGCTGTTCACAATGTTTTCTATATTTGTGCATATTACTTGTTACCTCTATACTACAAATAGAAACAAATTGTTTTGGCAGTGTTTGGATCACCTGTAAAAACTGGAAAACTTTGAATTGATACAATGTGCTTTCTTTTGAAAAAAAATTTTCTTATTGATGAAGTGTTTGTCCATTTTAATTGTTTCAAAAACACTTATCGTGACATTTAATAAAATGATCCACTTCTGTTGCACACTATTTGTGTCTACAAGGTATTATAAGTTTGTGTAGATAGTGTACATCCCCTTTTATTTTATTATACGGATCAACTTAGAGACACTTCCTCTCTATCCCTCTGTTCCTCTGTCCGTCTAACTACGTCGAAATTTTAGAGATATTTTAAAGGTATTTGGTGCATAGATGTGTTTTGACCCGGAGGGGAAGCCTATTGAAAATGGGTTAAGTGGGACCATTTTTACGATCACTTCCCACATAACGCATTTTTCACAGAAAAGGACAATATAGGCAAAAGGTTCAATTTTGAATATACTTTTACGAAACGAGACACTGCTTTGTATTTTGATGTAAAAATTATGTGCATCAAATTTATTTCAGATCAGTCCATTTTTTGAACTTGATTTCATACAACGAACTTTTTAAATAATTGGAACATTATAAGTTTTTCAATTTTATTGACTTGTAAGTCTCTTGACTTTAATCACATTAAGTAAAGTGATATACGGATATACCGACTATAAAATGCTTACTTGTTATATTTACGTTAGTAGTGTGTGCCATGTGGTCCTAGGAGATCAATAGAAATTCTTTAAAAATTATCATTCTGTAATAAAGTTTTGACCCAAAGTGGGAAATAGAAAATGATATTGAAATTCAATGAATCTCTTCAATATGTAGTCTACATTCTTATAGTAGGCACTACCACGATAAATTTCAATCATACTAAATTATTTCTTTATTTTTTCTTTAAACTATAGCATTTCATTAGGTCCAGCTTTGATGGCAACGATAATATATAAAGCCTACTTCATTATTATTAAACTATATTACATCATAAGTAGTATATTGAGGAGAAACTGTCATTTGGAGATATACATATATGGCAAAAGTAATTATATTTTCTAATATATTTGGTCGTTTTATTAAAGTAGTTGAAGTATGAAATATTTATGAATTAAACAGATTTTATTTAAGATTTCTTATATAAATTGCTTCCGTTTCGTTGGAACTTTAATAATAACAAAATAGTAAAAATTGAAAGAAGTAGGAAAATTATAGTCAGTCGTGGCCGACTCTTAAATACCCTACGCCAAATTCTTTTATGTGATTAAAAGTCAAACAAAATGAAAAAATTCTAATTTTTCAACTATTTGCATAATAATCCGAAAGGTTCCTTATATGGGAAGTGCTTAAAAAAATGGACCGATCTCAAGCAAATTTGGCATGCACATTTCTTACGTCAAAATACATGACAAAGCGTATTTTTATTTAGATATATTCAAAATTGTAACATTTGTTCATATAGTGATTTTCTTTTTCGAAAAAGTTGTTCTATCCAAAGAGATCATAAAAATAGTCTGATCTAAGCCAAGCACGGTACACATATTTTCCATGTTAAAATAATATTTAATGTGGCAAAGTTTTTTTTAAATGTATTGCAAATTGCAAGTTTTTTTTCATAAACGGATTTTTTTTCGAATAATTCTTGAATTGGTAATTGGTCCTTAAAATGGTCCGATTCTAAACAATTACAATAGGGTTCATTTGTGAGCTAAAACATGCCTATGTTGCTAGCAAATTTTATTGAAATATTTTAAGTAGTGCGCCCTATATTTTGCAAATAGGCCAACATACAGATTGACGAGCTGACATACATAAATCAATTCGGAAAGTGATTCATAGTCGATCGGTATAATAAAGTGCCGCTTCTACTTTAAATACCTTTTGGGTGTAGCACACTTACACACACACACATATATATGTATGTATATATATATACAGATGTAGGATAAAAAAAAGCAACAATAATAACAATAACAATACTAACAAAAGTGCATTCATACATTTTCTTCCTGTAACGAATTAGCGCTAACCAATAAAATACCAAATATAACGCTCATACAAATCGTGGTAAAACAAGTTGTTTTTTTTTTTTATTCTATTTTATAATTTTCTTTTTTTAGATTGATATTTAAAGATTCTAAAGCGAATATATGGGAGTGATGGCAGATTTTGAATTTTTTTTAAATCTTCCACCAAAAAGCCCAGAATTTTAAGATTTTTGCTACAAAAAAGGAAAATAAAAAATTATTAGCTTAACCCATTAATCAAATTAGCCCAATTACACTTAAGATGCAAAGTCAAATAGACTGACGAACAAATGGTCAAATAAATATACATATACATGCACATATATGTGTGCGAACATATAGATATTCAATTTGGACTTCCCAAACTTTAAATGGTACATAGAAAATAGATTTGATGAACGATGATAGATGATGGTTAGAGGTAAGAGCGAAAGAAAGAAACTTTTAGGGAATTTCATAAATTCATAATGGAAATTAACAAAAAAATCTAATAGTGTGCAAAGTGTTTACGATTATTTCTTGCAACAACCCAAAAAAAAGCAAAAAAGACGTAAAAGAAATGAGTCCACTCAAGGGTGTTTTTTTTTTGTTTTATTTCGTTTTGTTTTCAGTTTAAAGTATTTCGATTGAATTAATTGCATTAAAATTGCGTAACAACCATAACAACCACAATAACCACAACATTAACCATAACAACAATAATAATAATAATAGTAATAATAATAGCAATAATAAATCTTTCACATGATATGACTACGAAAATATTTTCTATTGCTTTTTATAGGTTTAATATAAAAATTCATGGTATGCTCATTTTATTCAAAGATTTTGTAACAACTGGAAGGAAGCGTCATCTGTATGGAATGCTGAAATGATTTAGCCATGTCTTATTTATTCATTTATTCATTCATTGTTAACACACTCCACTAATGACGGTATATCGCATTTAAATTCCACTTAAATTCGGTGAGAATTCTTATGTGCAACTTTGCAAAATGGGTCATTGTATGGGGCGTGGTAATACTAGCCGTCTGAACTGATCCATAATTATCATGCCCACATGTCAAATTTATGATAACAAATTTACTTGAATGGACAGACAAACCGACGAACGGAGAGAGTTAAATCGATTCAGGCAGTGATTTCAGGTCTATTGGTATAATAAGAAATGGGTGTAACAAACATCAATACAAACTCATAATACTCTACACCAAAAGTGGTGTAGGGTATAAAAATTGTTTGATATTAAAATGCATCTTACATTGAATATAATTTTTTTTTTTCACTATTTCATCTGGGAGATATTTAGTCGTGTTTTGTTACTCATTTTTCTTCTATTACTACACTTTTAAATTTTTTATAGGTTCACTAATATTGAACTAAGAGCAGAATAAAACGTACGATCTTCATATAAAAATTTTCACTGATTTTTCTTTGAGCTTTTAGATTATTTATAACGTGTTGCTATAAAACTAAACGGGCATGATTCTAATTAGATAATTAAGAAAAAAAACGTATTAGTTCAGTATGAAAAATAGTTCATAAATGACAAAACACAAATCACAAATTTGAACATTTAAACATCTAAAACTACATATAATAACGCGCTACGCCCATTCGAAATTATTACACTGAAAAATTTCCATTTCAATACGAGATTGAGAGTTCACGTCAGTTTTAATGGATACTTTCATTTTTAATTAATTTGGAATTTTTGGAAAATAAACTAAACACATGAAGGCTCATTTCGAAAGCGTATTTTTGTTATAATTTATATGAATTATATGAAAATAGAAACTAAAAATGAATTCAACAAATATTCAATGTAATTGAAAATTTTTGTAATGAAAACTGTTGCAATACTTAGTCTAAAAGTATAATTGTTGATATTGAAAATTAATAGGTAATAAACCGAAAAAAAACCGATGAAAAAACAACAATAATAAGAAAAAAAAATTTTTTAAAAAAATAGCAAAGAAAATGAAGAAGATGTTAGTCGAACATCGTGCTATTTATGAAACCTTATGGAAACCAATTAAACATTCAAAGAAGTCTCACGAAAGCAATTTTATTAAACAAAACAACTTCATCAATATAAGCACTGGGACAAAAATTATGAAAAAAAAAAATAAGGAAAAAAAATATAACTAGCGGAAACATTTTATTTGGCTGGGACCAAATCTTGCATATCCACCACTCATACACAAATATATGATGACGATTCAGTTTCATTTCCAAATTCTGTTTCAGTTTCTGAAATTTTCAGAAGTGAATTGAGAAGAGAAACTTAAAAACATGAAATTTTGGTATTGTATAATTGCACGTAGGCGTGGCCAATTTTTCTCCCTACTTATACAAAATTTCAGCTTTCTATCTCTTGTAGTTTGCAAATAATTAACAAAAAACCAGGAAGTTTTGATTAGAAAAACTAAATGTTCTCAGTTGTGGGCGTATCCTTTGATGGATTTTGCTTATTTTCAATACCAACCAACATGCCTGAGCTTTCGATGTTACTACCATATCGTTTTTTTATGGCCAGGAAAATATTAACAGTTGTGGGCAGACGGACAAATGTCGAATTCGATTCAGAATTTGATGCTGATCAAGAGTACATGGAGTCCCCGATTCTTCTTTTTAGATATTAGAAACATAATGACAAAATGGGTATATCCCCAACCAGCACAAATGTATATTCAAAAATTTATCGATTTGCTCTAAATGTCATAAGAATGTTGGCGGAAATTCTACATTAAAGTGGAAGTTTACATATACCAAGTGGATGCTATTTACTTAACAGTTAATATTCTGCTGATATGTTAAAAATACCATTGAAAAACTCGTTAAAAAAACAAGAAGAGCACTTAAATTAATTGAATTAACTTAAATTAATTAAATTTAATTAGCATTTTAAAACAATCAACAACAAGATGGATTTCACCAAACAAAAAAAAATTGTAAATTTGAAGTAAATAAGAATTTGATAGCCTATTAGAGCCGTCTTTTAAAAACCCTACACCACTTTACCTAAAACGATTAAAAAGTCAAAGAAGAGACTTACAAGTCAACAAAGTTTAAAAAAAAATTGTAATCTTTAAAAATTATTTGAAAAGTTCGTTATATGGTAGGGGCTTAAAAAAACGCACTCATCTGAATCCATCAAAATTTGGTACATTTATTTTTCGTGTGTAAAAATACTATAACACCTCAATTTTTGTTAAAACATATTTAAAATCATAATTCTTTTCACATAACAACCTTTTTTGTTTGAAGAAAACTTCGCCTTTTTGACCAAAATCAACCTATAAACCAAATTTCATTAATATATCTTAAAAATTGCGACCTGTAGCTTGATAACAAATTTATATGAACAGACAGGCAGACAGACTTAAATGGAAATCAGGAAGTGGATGATGAGTCGATCGGTATAATAAAATATGCCTGTCTGTCGCAATTCCTTCTTGGTGTTACAAACGTTCATACAAACTTATAATACTCTGTAGCTAAAAGTGGCGTGGGACGTAAAAATTGACATTAATCTTAATATAAACTAAAAGACTAAAACTAGATCAAATCGTTAATGAC
Organism: Melophagus ovinus; assembly: GCA_023089585.1. Taxonomy (NCBI): domain Eukaryota; kingdom Metazoa; phylum Arthropoda; class Insecta; order Diptera; family Hippoboscidae; genus Melophagus; species Melophagus ovinus. The sequence goes on from JAKKIB010000180.1 coordinate 7,664,706, forward strand.
CTTCTTAAAATTATTATTTTATAAAAGTTTTCATTTATTTATTTATTGTTTTTTCCTCCATTTTTAAAAAAATATAATAAATTTATAATTTAATTATAAATCTATTATGCTAATGTGCAATGTATGATAAACGTTAACCATGAATGGAAATGGTGGGTATCTAAAATATGGCTATCAATTAAGTATAATTTTTTACTGGATCAATTTCATCAATTTCATATTATTATACCCATCAACTAGAGATTGGGGCTATATTCATTTTGTCATTACATTTGCAATATCCAAAACGAAGCGTCAGAGATCCTACAAAGTACATATATATTTAATTAGCATCAAATTCTGAATCGATTTAGAATTATATGTCTGTACGTCTGTCCATGTGTCCATTTGAGTCACAAAGAAAAGAGATATCGACTTCAAATTTGGCAGAAAGTTTATTCATGTTGTTTTGTATTGAAATCGAAAAAATTGGGCAAAGGACACGCCCACAATGCAATGTAAACTAAGAATCCTCGGTTTTTTTAAGCAAAATTTCGTGGTTTTTTCGCGGTTATTTGCAAAGTAAAAAAGATAGAAATTTTGTACAAGTAGGGAGGCCATAGGCCTGCAATAACAATCCAAAAATCATGCAAATTGGCCACGCCTACGTGAAATTGTACAATAACATATATTAATTCTTTTTTATTTTTACTATGAAAATCTTTCAATTTACTTCTAAAAATCTGAAAATCTGAAGCAAACTTGAATCGTCATTATTTATTTGTGTATGGGTGGTGAGTATCCAAGATTTGGCCCCAGGCAAATATACCTTCTTTGCTTGTTATTTCTTATATTTTTTTTCCTTACTACTATTAATGTTGTTGTTGTTGCTGTTATTGTTTTTGTTGGTATTACCTAATTGTTTTCATTTGTTTGATTATGAATTTTCTTATAAAAACTACAAACGTTATAATTTTTATTTGACTTTATTTCACTTCATCACTTTTTATTTCAATTTATTTTATTTGGATTTTACTCAGCTTTTTTTGTGTGATTTTTTTTTGTTTCTTCGAATTTCTTATACAATATTGAAGAGTGTTTTTTTTTGTTTTGTTTTGCTTTTCTTTTTTACCGGATTTTTCTTCTTTCCTTTACTTTCCTTTCCTTTCCTTTCCTCTCCTTGCCATTACTTTCCTTCCTTTCCTTTCATTTGCTTTCCTTTCGTTAAGTTGCGTTACATTACATTGCGTTGAATACATTTTAACAAATTGACTAAAATGAAAACATAATGACAACTAAAAGCATTGTTGTCTATTGTTTATTGTTATTATTATTATTATTATTATTATTATTATTATTATTATTATTATTATTATTATTATTATTATTATTATTATTATTAAATAATAATAAATAATAGGCAAGAAATGTAGCAACATTTAAAAGTATTTAACTGGAGTAGTAAAATGTTTACTAAACAGTTAATTTCACATTGAGGTTTGAAACAGTTGAAAGCTCCTTCATCGAATTTAATAATAATCAATTGGTGGCATAAAATCGTTTACATAGATTTCAAACTTCTCATATATATATATTTTGTTGTTTTTGTTTTTATCTAAAATGATCAATTCAATAATAATAATAAAAAAAACGTTAATTGATAACAACACAAAAATTTAAATCCAAAAAAAAAACCAAAAAAAAACAAAAAAAAAAAAATCAAAAAACAAACCAAAAACGTATGAAATTAAAACAAAAAAAATCAATTTTAATTAATTAAGAAACAAGTAACGCGATAAAATAGAAAAGGCAGAGAATCAAAGCGAACGGGAATCATGAAAATTCAGCAAAAAAATCTTGTGGTAAAATCCTGTATTAAGTTTTTGCGTTTTTGTTTTTGTTTTTGCTTGGGTTCTACTTCTCTGTAAACTGTTAAGTGTTAACTTGTGTTAGCGTGCAATTTTTGGTTTTATTTATAAAAGTAATTTAAGGAAACAGGATAAAAATGAGAAAAATAAAATCTTAATATTTTATTTAAAATTAAATTTTGAATGCTTTAACTTAAGCAACTCTTAATTTGGTATAACAAAAAAAAAATCGGGGCGTACTGTTACAGTTTTCTTGTACTTTTCCACTTCTTATTTACATTTTCTTTTAAATTTTTTTTTTAAGGTTTTTTTGGCAGTTTTTTCTTTTTTAATAATAATTTTTTTAATAATTTTTAACATTTTCTTACAATTTTTACATATTTTTTTACAAATTTCTTATATATTTTGTACAACTTTTTTACATATTTTGACATTTCCGTGCATTTGTTTGACTCCTTTTTATCTTCTTTTTACATTTTTTTACATATTTTTTACACTTTTCTTACATTTTTTACATACTTTTACATATTTTTAAAGTTTTTTTTAATTTTCTTTTTATTTTTTTTTTGCACTTTTTTTACATTTTCTTACATTTTTCAAATGAATTCTTTTATGCATTTTTTTACATTTTTATTTACATTTTTTTTTTACATTTTTAATACATTCGTACAAATAATTCGTGTTTTGTTCTCTCAACTATTTTCCTTAAGTTATCTCTTTAATTTTAGAAAAATTTTTTTATGTACATTTATTTAAATATTGTGTTGTTCAATTTATCTAAAAATGATTTATTGAAAATTTGTGCTATTTTTTTGTCCCTTTTTTCATTTCCATCCCATAAACTGCTTTAAACTCAATGATTGCGAATATTCTTTGTTAATTGTTTATTCTTCTTTTTTTTAAATCACTTACAAGACAAATTTCGGAATATTTGATCTTTGATAGCTTTGGAATAAATATAATTAATTTTTCCTAAGATTCCTTTTGAAGGCATTGTGATTGCCTTAAATTACTTCTAAATTGAAATTTATCACCATGATTTTCTGCCTCTATATTATTTCAATATAACATTTGACTTTTGTAAGAAAATAGGCGGGCGTAATAAAATACTTAATATTCTAAGAAAAATTCTATTCATAATTTCATAGGCTTGATTCGAATTAATTATCTATGTTGACTTAGAAGTCCGTATATAAATGATTATTTGTGAGATTAATACAAATTAGCTAAAAATATATCATGCGCGTTTTTTTTTTTGGAAAAAAGTGTACAATTTAGGGAATAATTGACATATCTAGATCTGGTTAATTATTTAGATAATTAGACAATTAGGCCAGAAGTGGGATGAAAAGGTTAGAGTGGAAAGCATTTAAAGTGAAAGAACTTAATATATTGAATCGGAGAAAATACATCAAACGATTGGATCTTATGTCATACAAATTATCCTACCCTTTAACTTCCATGTAGAGTTTTTAATATTTTACATTAAGTATCATAAATCAAATGAAATTTTCATACATTTCAGACATGAATGAATATTCAGTTTATATTTAGATTAAAAAACTATTACAAGGCTAAAATTTATTAACACAAAATTTTATTTTCCTTCCTTCTTTCTTTCTTTCTTTCTTTTTTTTTTTTGATTTTTGCCTTTTTTTGTTGTTTTTGTTGTTGTTTTTTATTTTTGATGGTATTTTAGCGTTGGCGTTTGATAAATGTAGAAAATTATATAATCAACTTGTTTGCAAATTATTGCGATATTCGATCGTATGACACATAAATCCAAAAAAAAAAAAACAGAATCAGTAATTCAAATTATTAAATAGTTAAACTCATTCACTCACTCACTCACTCAGTGAGTGAATAAGTGAGTGAAAACGTGAATGAGTGAGTGAGTAAAAGTCAAACGCACACACACACACACACACACACACACACACACACACACACACACACACAAATAACTGAAATATATTACAAATGGCAAAAGAAAACGCTAAAAAAGAAAATATTGTGCATACACATACACATGCACATACCCATACACATTACCACAAAGTATATGGGTCAGTCAATGAATCGATAATTTGTTCGTTTCCCTTTTCGCTTTTGTTTTTCTGTTTTCTTTTTCTGTTTGTTCATCTTTTGTTTATTTAACACTTCATTTAATTTAGTTAGTTTATTATTTTCCTTTTCTTTAACATATATATATTTATATATGTATATATAACCATATAATATATTGTGTCATATTAAAAAGTATCCGCATAAAAATTATACTTGTAATTGCATTTTAATCGGATCATTATTATTATTCTGTTTGTTAACCAATATCTGTCAAGCCGCTTCATAATTTCATTTACATTTATTTATTGTAGCATTTCACGTTATCAGCACTTTCAGTGAGTGAGTGTCTGACCAAAGTGTAATGTATTTATGAAATTTTCGAAATATGCCCAAAAAATTATATTATTGAAGGGGCCAGTTTTTAAATCCAAACACCAAAACTTCATTCACATCATACCTTTTTTATATTGGATCACACAAATTGTTCGGCATATTTTTATAGCCGATTTTATTTATTGTATTGTACAAAAAATTTCACATTGCATATTTTCTACAAATAATTCATTCACTTTCAAATCAATGTAACTTTTTGTTTGCAATGCATTTACTTCAAATGTAAGGTAACCAGCAATGCCAGAAATGCCAAATATGCCAGCATTGCTAAATATGTGTTCCTTGAATATAATCGGAGTAGTGTAGCAAGAGATGTGTTTACAATCTAATACATCACAATATAAAGTAAATTTTCCGGACGATTAATATAAAGCCAATCAAAATAGCATGCGCAATGGTCGACTATAAAATACTTTATATATTAATTTAGCGAGGATTTCAAATTATTTTATAAACCAAAAAAAAGTATACCAATGGATCAATACACCAAAGGACTAAAGGAGAACAGAACCAATATACCAATAGACCAATAGATCAATGGATCAATGGATCAATAGAAGAATGAACCACTAGGCCAATGGACTGCAAGACCAATGGATCAATATACCAATAGACCAATGGGTCAATAAACCAAGAGACTAATAGACCAATAGGTAAATGGACCAGTAGACTAATAAACTAATAGACCAATAGACCGATAAACCAATGGCCCATTAGACCAGTGGACCATTAGACCGATAGACCAATGGACCATTAGGCCAGGGAACCAGTGGCCAGTGGACCAGTAGACCAGTAAACCGATAGACCAAAAGGTCAATGAACCAATAGACTAGTAAACCATTAGACCAATAAACTCATAGACTGATAGACGAATAGACTAGTAAACCAATAGACCAATGGAATAATGCTTAATGGACCACTGAACCATTAGTCCGTTATAATTTAAATGATGTAGAAGACAATTTATCACATTCCTCACATTCCTGAAGGATTTTTTACTCCCTTTATGGAAACATATGACGAATGGTGGCTTATGGTCTTAAATATTTATTCATTTTTATACAATATTTTTAAAAATTTACACACTTAAAAATCACAACATAGACCAAGATAAATTGAATTAAAATTTTCATGCGAGTTGAGTTTGGAACTTGAACTTAAAAAAAAGGAATAAGAAAATTGTGTTGTCTTCTGTGCATTCTGTTTGAGGTAGGGTGTGTAAACTGAAAAAAAAAGCAACAAAGACAACTTGCACGCACTCGCGTTGTTATTGTTCATTTGTTTGTTTGTTCATCCAAAAAGTCACTGACATTGTTTTATAAGAAAAAGCAAAGACACAAAAGTACATAACAAAAATAATAACAATAACAATCAAAACATTAGCAACAGCTCTAACAATAGTAGCATCGCATCAGCACCACAAATATTACCAGCAACCAAACAACCAAACAACCAAACAACCATACAACCATACAACCATACACTCAAACATACAAACACTCAAACACTCAAACAACTATGTGACCGTGTTCGGCCACAAGGAAATTACATAATAATCAATATTAATGCCTACAATAAATAATGAAATAACAAATGAGCAAATGAACAATATAAATAGCAAAAAGAAAGAAATAGAAAAAACAAAAAGAAAAATTTCTATTTTATATGTAGTTTATGTGAAGAGAAGACACTAACCGCACGCACCAATTAAATTGATCAGTTTAAGAAGTCATGTGTATTTTCATGATGATCTATAACTGTAATTAGATATAAACATGCACACACACATGCAGACATGCATGTATGTATGCACACACATACATACACACGCTTTCATTTCACTATCTGTTTGCTGCTTTCATTTTCTGCTTTATTTTGCTGTTTTCCTTTTGATTTTGTGTTGAAGAAATTACATGATGATGAAATTTTCGAAATATTTCAGTCAAATTAGAAAATGATTTGATGATAATTCCAACTGGATGATGATGATGATGATAATGATATAAAGATCTTGCCTAAAATGACTTTAATTTTTCGTTTTCTTTTTTTTTTTTTTGTTGATTACTTTTTATTTTCAAATGCAATGACAAGCGAAATATTTGATGTAAAAATTTTGTAAATTTAAATATCTTAATTCTATGAAAATTATATAAGCTGTCTGTCTAATGTTTCTCATCTAATTCTAAAAATTTACATAAGTTGACCCCAAACTTTAAGTTTATATCTTAAAAATAGATCAAATCCAAAAAAAAAAATAAATTAATTAATAAAGCGAACACTTGTAATTTAATCTGTAATTCGAACAAACAATAGAACGGCGTATGGCATGTTCAAAGAAAAAAAATAAGTCAAAATAAAAGTCATGCAAATTTATTAAAACAAAAACTTAAATCCTTTTTATGGAATTATATACTTTTTTCCTCTTGGTTTTTGTCTTTTCCTTTTGCTTCTGCATCTGGATCTTCTATTCGTGTCTCTGTTAATTTTGATGTTGCAATTTTTCTAAAGTTTTATTAACATAAATTAAAAGCGATAATTTAATTGCTTTCAATTTTCAAGTTTCATTTCAAGTTGCATTTTTATCGCTTTTAACTTCAATTTTAGCGATAGATATAGCGCTATCTGTCTGTCTGTCTGTCTGTCTGTCTGTCTGTTCAAATTTTGACGTCCATTCATCATTTTACTGATAATTTGCCAGCCTAAACAAACTAAAACAAGAAAACTTAAGTTGCGCATTTTCAAAATAATACTAAAATGTCTGTCTGTCTAAAAAAAAAAATGAAAAATTACTCACATCCACTCAAAATTGTAAGATATCGATTAATCACTGCTTTTAATGTTTTTATGTGATTTTATGGAATTTTATAGATGTATTGGACCCATATAGATATCTTGATAAGTCTAGATGGTGGGTATATCAGATTTGGCTACAGCCATATATATAGAAATTTCTTACTTTGTTTTGCTTTCTTTCTTTGTAATGTCGTTTATAACGCAACGATGTTCCGCGTTTTGCCCTTGCCTTATCTTAATTTTTGATTTGATTTTTTGCTATTGTTGTTGGCATTTTTGTTGTTTTGATATATTATAACGATAATGATTGATTGTAACGCATCAACAGTTTTCACAAAGTTGTAGGCATTTTGTTATGTGAAATGGAAGAAGGAAGATAGTTAGAAAGTCGTTGTGGGAAAAGTCACGAAGATAGTAATTTTAACATCACGTCCCAATTTGATACATAAAAGCTCATAATTCATATGGCAAATTAGTCTTTGTTTTTGATAGATTTGATTGGATTAGATTTAGATTTAGATTAAATGATCCTTCAATAAGACATTTTAAAATTTTCAAATATTTTAAATTAATTTTAATTATTTCTAATTTTTTAATTTTTTTTAATTAATTTTAATTTTTGTTAATTTTTGTTAATTCTTTAATTTTCTTTTAATATTGCTTTTTTTATTTATTGTTGCACTTTATTTTTATTATTAGATTATTGCAATCAATATTATAAACATTGCTTGTTTGGTATTAAGTAAAGCGTTCCATGACCAATTAACAACAAAGGGGCAGCCATCAACATTATTAGGAAAAATTTTAAACGCAGAGAAGCGCATCGATTATTATCATAGTCATCATCAGCATCATCATCAGGAACAGCAGCATCATTCAGATGTGGGGGATCAACATGAACCAGGCTATTGGAAGAAAAAAGTTATATGGAAGGAGGGCTGGAAGAAAATTTGGAAGCCGGGTAAGAAACAAATTTGGGTACCAACATGGAAACAAACATGGAAACCTGTAACGGTATCGGTAAAAGTACCAGCTTGGAAGGATATACAAGTGCCGGCATGGAAGCAAATATGGAAGCCAGTTTGGAAGGACATAAAAGTGCCCGCTTGGAAAGATGTGCAAGTGCCAGAATGGAAACAAATATGGAAGCCTGTGTGGGTGCCAATTAAAGTAGCCGCCTGGAAAGATGTTAAAATACCAGAATGGAAAAAATTTTGGGTACCAGAATGGAAGACAATAAAAGTGCCAGCATATCAAGATATACAAGTGCCCGAATGGAAACAATATTGGTCACCCGTATGGATAAAAGTTGGTATAAAAGGTGAAAAATATTTGGGTCAAGATCATGATGGTTGGGAGTACACAAGTCACGATTTGTGGAAGAAGAAATTAATATGGAAGCCTCATTGGAAGAAGTTATGGAAATCAGCTAAAAAAAAAATTTGGGTGCCCAGTAAGAAATTAGAATGGAAAGAGGCTTGGAAGCAAATTTGGAAGACGGGTAAGAAAGAAGTATGGGTTGAAAAAAAGAAATTGGAATGGAAAGCAGCATGGATACAAATATGGAAGACGGCAAAGGAGCAAATATGGGTGTCGGATAAGGTTTTAGAATGGAAAGAGGCGTGGCAACAAGTATGGAAATCAAGTAAAAAAAAAATTTGGGTAGATGGTAAAAAATTAGAGTGGCAAAAATCGTGGCAACAAGTCTGGGTACCAGCATGGAAGGATATATGGTTACCAGATTGGAGGAAAATATGGAAACCCGTAATTATATCCGAATGGTTTCCAATAGATGACCATCATCATGAACATCAACACAACGGTTGGAAGGATAATAAAATAAATAAAGTTCTTCATAAAAGGAATACTAAAAGCAATGTGGAAAAAACATCAAGCACAACAACAATTACACCTACAACAATAGAAACAATAACAGCAGCAACAATTAAATATAATCGCTTGCCAGAAACGACGAAAGCTTTTACATTTCCCCGAGCATAGACAGGCTGCAGCAATTACAATAACAAGATCACAAATGTGAAATGATTATATGGAATTGATAGTTAAAAAAGACAATACAAGAAAAATTTGTAATGATTATCTCTGGATCAATTGCTTAAATAATCTAATATACATACATTGACATATATTGAATTTTTCCAGAATATGGCCAATGATCCTGAAAATTGTCCAATTTTAATTATTTCCATTTGCCAAAATTCGCCTTTCTGATTAAAAGATGTTTATATATCAACATTCATTTAAATATCAAACATCTCAAAAATTGCAGCGCATAGTTTGATAAGAAAGACAGACTTAAATCGAAATTAGAATGTTACTTTGAGATGATCGGTATTATAAAATATGCATCCATTTCAACACCTTTTACCATGAAATGTGTTCGCAACATTTGTTACAAATGTATAATAACGCGTAGTAATAATAATTGGCTCTCATAAAAATAAATTTATAAAATTCGAAAAATTATTTAAGTTTATTTTATTTATGATGCAATAAAACACAAAAAGCAAAAACAAAAAAAAATATATCATCACTTAAATTACATTTCAGTTCTTATGACAATGTTCTAATATATAAATTTACTTTTATTATGGCTTAATTAAACTTTAACCATTTCGTATAAACAATTTTAATCATTGTCTCATTATAAAGTATAATCCATCTTAACATTGTATAAAAATCTTGGTGTTCACTTCAATTGTTTTCATAATTCAAGAATATTTTATTTTATTTTTTTGATTACCATCTTTAGGAACGACTTGTTGTGCATTCAAGTTTAATATTGAATGCACAAGTTTAATATAGTTATCAATAAAATTTAAGGAACTACTACGGATAAGCTTAAGATACTTTAAATGGTAAATTCAATTAAATGGAATTATGGATAAAGTTTGTACATATACGGATAATTTCATACATTCAGCGATTAATGTTATAAATGTCCTAAGGAATTGGGGCACTCTTATGATGGTATCAATTAATGATGTAAGGATATAATTTAGAGACTCGAACTTATGCAATGAAAGAGTGAAAGAAGGTACCAGTCACATTATTACGGAATATTCCAATTTCAAACTTTCACCGTGTATTTATAATCCCTTCACTTTTTAATGAAGTTTAAAAACTTGTAATGTCTTGTACAAGAAGAATAAAAAAATCAATAGACAATTGTAAAATATTGCTAGATATTCGGGTATAAATAAAGTATATTTAACATTTTTACAGATGTTTTAATCCAATAATCCACTAACAATCTCTTGCATTATTTCCTATCACATCACTAATTGGATTGTTAAAGCAAAAGCTTACTAACTTACTAACTAACCGAAAATCACATTGTTATAACCTAGAAGTTGTTCCGTTCAAGTCCAAAATTATATTTCTTTTTTTACTTTTTATATAAATAATTCGCAAACAAAATTCGAATCAAATGGAAGGCTGACACTAAAGACAGTTGACATAATTTTAACACAATCTAACTGGCCAATATAAACAAACTAGATGGTTTAGTTATTCGCAACGCAACACAAAAAAAACATAACTACAATAAAATTTCAACACGTACGTAAACGGTTCAAAAAATAAACACAGACAGAGAAACATTTGCTCCAATCGCATATATTGTACATGATGATCCAAAACAATTCGGCCAGAAGACACACACTCTGTACTTTTCTGACCATATATTTTTATAGCACATGCCTATACAAAATACATCTTATTCATTTCATTAATCGTTTACTTTAATATTTAGTAACTAATTGATTATTATACTTTCGACTTTTCATTCTATTCAAATGACATTAAATTAATTGGTTGATTAACGATTGTCCGTGTCTTATGCTTATTGGCTACTTTACATATTATACTTATCCATAATTGTGTTGCTTGTGGACTATCTGTGCGAAATTTATATATTGTGCCCAATGTTCGGTTATATAATTCAAAGCAATTTTTATCTTTACCACTTTCAGTTGATTGTGCATACCAACCGTCATCCAAATGGAACACTTTGCACGGTTCTCTCTTAAAATCCTGACGGGTTGTACCTTTAAAAGATTTCGGTGGGAAATAGACTAATGAATTTGACCATATTTCTAACCAGTATCTTTGCCACGATGTCACAGCCGGCTTTCGGCCATCTTTTTGTACAGTTTTCCGTTTAATACAACCTTGTAAACTTTTCGTTGCATCTTTGAATAATATATGATGCAATGCATTAGGTTTGTGGCAGGTAGAGGTGGTATTGTAGACAGAATTGGAGGCACATGATATACTACTATTGTCAATCATATCGATTAGAGTATCACCATTATTGTCACTTAAATTACGTTGTACATTTTCACTATGTCGCAGAGGAGAATCATTAGAATGCGAATATGAATGCGAACGGTGAAGACTCATGTCTAAAAGAGAATCATCTAATAAATGGCGGGATACTTGTTGTTGTTGATTTAAAACATTTTCTTGTTGTTGATGTTGTTCATAGTCTACATTGTGTTGTTTTTGGTCATTTTCACTATTCACCTTATTTATGGTTTCCTCAAATACACTAAAAAACAACAAGAATAATTCAAAAGGAAATAAGAGTTTTTATCCAAAAATGTGTTAGTAAGATTATTACTGTTTATTCATTCATAATAAAAAACAATTGAATATATATTGAACTAATGAATCAGATTCTACGTGATGAATAATGGAAGATAATAGTTTTTTCCTCCTTTTTATATTCATTACCTAAAGGCGAAGCGTAAAACACTGTTCTCCTATCTTTTAGTTGGAATGTTAAAAATTTTTTGAATCTAAAAATTATGATATCAAATTTGTTTGAAATATTGGAAACTTGATTTGTTGATGATTAACAAAGTGAGTTTCAAAAGGCACACTCATTGTGGGACAAGAACTCTATTTTATATAAAATAATAACAGTAATTATAAACTTTTTAAGAGCTTTGAAACACTCAAATGAATAGCTATTTTAACGACGAAAACAAATTGCAAATTTCATTTCACATGCAAAAAAATATTGATTATTAAATATAAAGACTACATTTAAAGGAAAACAACATAATCAAATGAAAAACCAACTCTTACTTAGTTCCCAAACTATGACATTTCCTATGTCCAGGTATAAATTTACTAGTGCTTGTAGTCGTAGTAGTATTCGATTTGATTCTCCCTGGTCCTAAAGTTTTAGCTGGTGATAAATTTAAGCAAGCTAAGGCTGACGCCATCATCATCATATTAATATAGTGGCCTGACTCTTTCGAACTGCATAATGATGAATTTGGCATCATTGCCGACGATGTTGATGCTAATGATGAAGATGGCTCTAATTTTAATGATTTTTTGTATTGTTCCTCTTCAAAAATATATTGCAATTCTTCAATATAACGAATCGAATTTAAATATTTTTGCACATGCTCATTGACCATTATATACATATAATTCGATTGCTGGTAGTTAGCAATTACCCGTAATATATTGTTCATACGATTACGACGTTGTTCAGGCTCTAATCCGCCACTTTTATGTGGATAGGCCACGTCAATATAAATTAAATCAGTTAGGAATAGACCCAAATAAGGGATGCATGGTAAACGCAAACTTTCCATGTATGAACGTAAATTTTCCCAATTATTTTGATCGCTGAATATATCACTTAAGCGATCACAACAATTTCGATCTTTTTTCGATAAACATGACCAGGTTTTCTTCAAACGATAAATGCTGGCACTTTGTAATGCCGATATAATGGCAAATAGTGAATGCAAATTGTTCAATTCATGCAATTTTTTTGCCACCTTAATAAAATGTGACAAAATCTCTGCACGTTGTTTTGGCTGTTCAGCCGTTAAAATTTCTTGCACAGTCCAAAAGCTTGTATGATTAAAACGCTTTGTAAATGCTACAATATTAGGTGTTATTACATGTTTATCCTTTTTCGTCCAAGCACAACTAGTCAGTTCATCCGGTTGTATATAAGTAAATATATTATAATCTAATAATGTTAATTGATTGGCCAATTCACCGGCGGGAACACGTAACGCATTTAATATATTATAATTCAATGATTGAGATGCATCAGTATTATTGTATTGAGTATTATTACTTTTTGAGCTGTGACCAGGCAAACTATGAGATTTCGATGAACTATTTAAGAAATTTAAAGAAAAAGAAACGTTAAAAGTAAGTAGATAAATAAAATGAGGGTCAACTGCTCTGGACACAACTCTTTTAAATATCATTTAAAGATTATTGAAGGATAAAGTATAAAAAAGGTAATACAAACCTTATACCATGGAAATACTTTGGTGATTCGGATGAGTTATAGAATGCATTTAAGCAACCAATTGAATTTTTGCGTTTCGCACTTTTTGCACTTAACGTTTTGCTAGTGGAATGCTGCTGCTGGGCCCGTAAGGCATAATTACCATCGTCATCAAGTGTATTCAAACCTAATTCTAATTTACAATTTTTCGTACTATCTCGACGTTGACGTACATAAGCAATTGTAGCAGCACCATTTGCCGTCCCATTTATACTACAATTGCTACTAATATTTAAATAACGGGGCGTATTCCGAAGGCCAACATAAAAATTACTAAATTGTTTCGTTTTCGTACTTGATATTAAATTATTATCATTTTCATTTTTATGACAATAAGATGAAGATGATGATGCTGCTGATAATATGGATGATGCATCATTTGATGTAGATTTGATAGATGATGTTGGTGGAGATGCACTTATTCTATCCGATATTTTCACTAGTGATTTATTGCAATCATCGATTATGTTTTCAATATATGCATCATTATTATGAGCCCTATCATAATCATTATCATAATCATCATCATCATTAACATCGTAATCACCATAGTTATTGTAATGTTGATAATCCTTCGCTGTTTTAGCATATAATGAACCATGACGTTTACATCGTGACAAATAAATATATTTTTGCTGTTGCTGGTGCTGCTGCTGATGTTGTTGTCGTTGTTGTTGTTGTGAGCCATGATTATATTGATGTGAATGATGACGATGTCGACGGCATGTGTTATTACGTGGTGTTCGATGCAGCGAATAAGAAGGTGATGTACCATCAAAGTCACTACTGCTGCGACTGCCATTTAACAAAACATCGCCATCGCCTGAATCATCCTTTAATTTATTAATATTCTTGTTCGCATACTCCATGAAATATATTTGATCATTTGCTATTTCAGTACGAATTTCTGAGTAGCGCATCACTACAATAATAATTAAAACAAACAATTATTATTATTAATATCAATTAGTAATAGAAATACTAACAATAATTGAAAATTTACTTAAATACCTCTTTGTTATATGCTCTTCTTTTAATTTTACTAATTGATTTATTTTTTTTTAATTTCCTTTGGTTTTATGAACAAATAATATTTCGTTGTTGTTGTTAGTGTTGTTTAATTTTGTATTCATGCCTTCTTCTCGATTTTCACTGATTTTTGAGTTCATTGCATCGTTGTATCATTGAATTCAATTGACGTACATTCTTTATTTATTATTATTATTGTTATTGTAATCGTATTTGTTGTTTACATACAAAAATCGTTATGCATTTTTTTTGTGTGATATTGACGCCTGCTTCGTTGGGTTCTCTGCTTAATTCTAATTTGGTTCGGTCCGTTCTAATCTGATCAATCTCTTTTAATCGGATCAATTGCGCTTATACTAATTTTGTAATTTTTCCTACTGTTTTTCTAGAGATGAAGTGGAAAAATGCAAAAAAAAGTAATTTATTATACGCAATATTCTATTTTCTCCTTACTCACAAATTGTTACAAATAAAATCCTGTAACTTCCCTAAAATTTTAAAGGTATTGGTAATGGTCATCATACTCCTTAAAATATTTAACATACTTTCGCCTTTTTTTATAAATGTATTATAACTGCTTATTATATAATATAAAATGTTATATAATATTTATATATATAAGAATTTTCAAAAAGAACAGAGATACGCTATTTTTCATATATTCTCTCAAATTAATAGTCGCTAGTTGTTTGTCTTATTCTGTATTATTATTTTCTTTTGTTGCTTTGTTTTGCTTTGTTTGATTATTGTTTACGGAAACTTATTGAACAACCTGGCATCAAATAACAACAACAAAATAACATATAGACAAAAGTTCTTACATGATATTTTACATATTTATGGGGAAATTAAACAAAAACAAAGTTCACAAATTAAAAAATATTTCGTAGACTATTAATCGCACATACCCATTGCACAAACACACTACACCAAGATGAAAACCTTTTCATTTGTTTCAGAGATTTTATGATAGAAATTTCCAATACTAATTCCTTATAGATATATCGTCAAATTTCATTTATATTATGTAAAATAAAAAAATTTAGGCACAAAATTCTTTTTAACATTAAGCATTCACCACAAACTGATAGCCTTAGCATCTTTTATGTATAAAAAACACATGATATTTATTTTGTTTACATGCATTACATAAATCAAAATATATATTCACAAAAAGTATACAAAATTTCGAAAATCATTTTATAATTTTTTATAATTGATTTATGTTCTTTATGCAAACTTTTATTCACTTTATATATATTTTTGACATTATTTTATATATTTTATGTAAACACTCCACTTTAGTATTTTTCTTGTTTTATTTTAATACAATTTAGCCATAGAAAACATAAAAAAAGGAATAAAAAGAAAGAACAATCCGACTTTCATTTTCTCTCGTTTTTGTTTACTTTTCTGTTCAATTCTATTCTGTTCTTTCGTTTTGTTTATTCCTTTAAATCCAACAATAATTCTTTTTGTAATAGAATGATTTATTTACTTTGCATAATTCTTTTAACTTAATTTAAACCATAACACACAATAAACACAGAACCGACAACGATAAAGAACTTTAAAGGGCGAAAACACAAAACTGCATAATGCTGGTCTCTCTAAACTACAAGATCCACAATTACTCAAAAGAGCAATTACAATAGCAACCGTGTCAGGTTAATCGCCAGCCTTTAAACGATTCCATTACTAGACATGAATGTTTATAGACAAGCGCTATACATATTTTTTATATTAAACAAGTATACGCAACATAAATATTTACTTCAGTCCTTTCAGCAGTATATTTATACAAAAAAAGACTTATATCAAATTCATTTATTATAACATTTGTTATAATAAACATTCATTTATTATAAACATTTGTTGTTGTTGTTGTTGTTGTTGCCGCTGCTGCTGCTGCTGCTGCTGCTGCGGTACTCTTTGCTTGTGTTGTTGTTTTATGTGGCGTATATTTGTTTAAAATGAGAAATATGTATAACATTTGTCCATAAACATTGCCAATTTCAAGTCTAGTAATGGAATTTTTTAAAGTCTAGCGACTATTACTATTATATTGTTATTACATTTACCCTTTTGAGTGAATGTGGATCTTGAAGTATTAAAGAATTTGATTAATAATGACCTGTATACTATTTTTAATTTATTGTTTGTTTACAAAAAATTTGCTTGTCATACAATTAAGTAAATTGAAAACGTATAAAATAAATAAAACATATGTGATAAATATTTAATGTGTGTTTTATGTTGCTTTTTTTTTGTTTTTGTGGTGCATTTATAGTTACATTGGTCTTAATTGTTATACATGAGTATGATATCTCCATTGGAAGAACCGATAAAAATCTGACAAATTCATCGATCCAGTTAAGCCCAGCTGGCTTACCTAGCCCCTTATTATTTGTTTCCTCAGCCGAAAGAGCAATCGCTTAATTGTATTTTATATGCTTCAGTTAATTAAAAGTTACCTAGCTTGCATTATTATTGTTCAATGCATCCGCATACTTTGGAGATCAGAAGGTTCATTGTACAGCCTCAACATTCAAGGGTTTGTTGTTTACTAGCCTTTACCAATTTACCAATTACCAATTAAATAAATATTCTCGAAAGTTACATAACATTCTCCAGGCTAACGAAGATTGCTCACAATCAGGCAGTTGATAATTAATTCATGATTTAAATAGTGCAATATTGATGTAATCTAATTTATGGATACATTAGGATCTAAGTTGACTAAGAACGATGACAGGCTGACAGTATCGAAAATGATACATGATAGTTCTTTCTCCATACTTCAGATTCTCGGTTTTTCATTTCTCAATCTTAGGGAGCTCTATTTGTTCCATGATAAGAAAAAGAGAAAATTCACAGATTCTACTTTTAATTGGTGCAAATGATGAAATCGAAATGTACAAAGTTACCATTTGAGGTATTTTTAAAAGAGAAAAAGAAAACTGAAAAATGTCGTCAACTTCCCACAGAAGCTCATATATTCTAGTATTCAAAATATGACTGGACTTATCTACAATTACACATTTACTCTACAGGGCGTGTTCTGGGCGCGTACAACTTATAGTTATGTACATAAAATTTAGACCGATAATTCTTTATCTTTATCCTTAATCATTTGCATTATTCTCTTAGATGGTCTTCCATGTAAGCATTACAAAAATAAACGGATACAATGTAGAAATTCGAGAAAATATCTTGATTGCTCACCACTCAAACAATGTGTTGTACATAAAAATGGGAGTAGGCAAAATTTTTTAATTTTTTATAAAAAAAAAAAAAATTAAAATTTAGAAGTACGATTACGAAATTGTCCTTTCAATTTTTTTACTTCTTGTAACTTATGCGTAGTGTGAACGGGGCCATAATTGAAGAACGGACATAATTGTACTGTTATTATTATTATAAATTTTCAATTTTTTTTTATTATTTTCCTTTCAAATCCACAATATCCATAATATGTCCATAATAAGGATATAAATATTTATGTTGTTTTTCTTTGTGTAATAATAATCAATTAAGTTGCATACGCTTGTTTATAAACACAAATATAGAAGCATAAGCGATTGAATTCTAGCAACCAACCTGACTTAGGTACTGTCGCATTTACTCTCTTAAGTTATTGTATATTTTATGTATTAGACAGCATTTTGTTTATAGACATACAGTCTAATAAAAATCCTGTATGAATAAAGAAGTTATTTCATCAGAAGGAAAAAATATGGAAACATTATTAAAAAAAACTACATTAGAAGCAGTATAAATGAAAAAAGAGAAATTGCAAAACCAGATGGAAAAAGTTTGCAGAATACTTTTTCCAAAATTACCTTGGTGTTTTATTTGATTAATATAATCAATATAATATTATCAATCCAAGAAAGAATTCAAGTAAAGTGTGAATTGAATTAAATTCAATAAAAATACATCAATAAGAATATGTCTCTGGTCAGTGCAGCTGGTGGTGTTGGTGCTTGTGTTAGTTCTGATGCCTTATTAAAACCCCAAACGCCTTTACAACAATTATTAGAGGATATTAATTTTCAACGTAACAAAGAAATGAGACAATTATTAAAGGATGGTAAGTAATATACATACATACATTTATACATTCTATAATAAGAATATAGCAAACATTTCCCAATTACTTTTGGTAAATGAAATTTGCTTTGCATAGTTTAGATAATTATCGATTTATCTCAAAAATAAAAATTAAAAAAAAAAAAACAAATGAATTTGAATTTGCCTGCTAGTGTAAGTTAAGATTTTAAATATAATTGAAAATGATATTTAAGTTGTGGATGCATGTGCCTTTTAAACCTTATAAATTGTAAATAATTCATTGGATAAATTCTAAGAGCATCACAGAAATAGAGATGCAAGAAAAGAATGTAAGCAAAAAATAAATAAACAAGAGAAAATATTTTCATTTTTTAGTTTTGCAATTAAAAAGCCGGTATTGTTTTTGTTATCATTCATTTTATTGACATTGCGGAATTCGTAAACACACACACACAACACACCCCAAACATATATATATATATATATATATATATATATATATATATATATATATTTTTTTAATACTTGTATTTTATTAAATATGTAAGTCTCTATAGTTGTTTCAGTCTTCCTTAAATTGTTCATATTATCATCATTAACATTTATTATTATTAAATGTGTATAAATTTGTTTTGACAATCCTTTATATTGTTGTAATGGATCGCAAAGCACTCGAGTCCATTAGATCATATATATATATATAGGATTTCCTATTCCTATCAATATCAATCAAATCAATTATATGTAATTAATATCATGAAAAATCAAACATAGTGAACGTTCACCTGGAATATCTAAAAGACGTTTTCAAATAAATTTGTGGAAATATTCATGTAAAATAAATCGTCTTCTTTACATGAAATTTTTAGAATATAAGTACAAGATATAATTCAAACATATATCACTTTTATAAATATCTAGAAGTGTTTTTAAAACAATGTCCAAACAATGATACAATTCGATTTGCTCTATGATTACCTTTTAAATATATTCAAAAATATATGTCAGAATTACAATAATGGCAAGACCTTCAAATCGAAAATCTGTCTTCTTTTATGAAATGGGAAAAATAAGTGTAAAAACGGAAAGAAGGGAGAATGGTACAGAGAAAATGTCATTTAAGGAAGTAAAGAAAAAAGTTTTGTCTGAAATGTTACAAAAATGAAAAAATATAAATGTTTGAATAGTGATTGAATGGTTGAAATAATAAATATAAATTATGTAATATTTTACAGATAGCGGTTTTGTAGTATTACAAGGCACCACATATTGGACCGATTTATTTGTAAGGCATTTTTTGTTCCAATCGGAACCGGTACGCAATATCGATTCGGATGATTTGCTATTTTTTGTACGTAAAAAACATGTAAAAAGCTCCTCTCGTCAAATGCCAAAATATGAAGTAAGTAGTGCTTCTTTATTTACCTCTGTCAACATGTTCAATATTCATTATGCGCTTTGATTTTCTATTTTGCTTTGTTTCTTCCTACAAATATGACAGACGGAAGTGGATGTATTTCGTAAGGATTCACGTAAACTACCAATAGGTGATCCCGACGTTGATTGGGAAGAAACGGTTTATTTGAATATGGTTATACATCAATTTGATTATACATTAACGTTAGCAATTTGTACACGTACCTCACCTAAAGAATTACAAGTATTACGTAGACATTCGCAGCGTGTTTATGCCAGTCCAAGTCGTCGAAAAATGGATACAAAGGGTGAAGAAGAAGAAATCACTTATCCTCACATATGTTTTATGGTGGATAATTTTGATGAAGTAAAAAATACTTATTATTGTTATAATAAATTCTACAGAAATTTATTTGATTTGCTTTGTCTGGTTTTTCTAGGTTTTTAGCGATATTTTAGTGCGTGATGGTGAAATGGTATGCGTAGAATTGGTGGCTAATGATAAAGATGGTGCAGTTCAAGGTGTTATATTTTTAGGATCTATACGTTATGATGCTTTAAAAAAAGTGTATGATGCTAGGCAATCTAGCCTTAGTTCAAAAGTGGCGCAACGAATGTCATTCGGATTATTTAGTAGTGGCGTTGGAGTACAAACACGTTGCGAATTTGTACGAATGAAAGGTCCCCAAGGTAAAGGTCATGCCGAAATGGCTGTTACAAAACCTAAAGGGTCTGGTGTTGAAACGCCTACCAGTGAGCCAGGGTACACAGATATAATTTATAATAAATATATAATTTTTTATATAATATGAAAAATTATATAAAAAAATGTATATATTAGATATTGTGCCACTGATACATGGGATGATTGGGATGATGAGAATGATGATTATTGTACTTATCGGCATCAAAGGCGTTTGAGTGATCCCAGTTCTAATTTAGATAATTTCTCTCGCTACGCTTGGCGTACAAGAAATACTTCAGAAACAAGTGGTGTTGGTACATCAACTGGGAAAGCTCGTTCCGAAAATGAAGGTCTCGATTGCATAGCGAATGAACTATCCGAAATTGAAGCGGGCGATTTAAGAGACGGTAAGCTACATTCATATGTTTATTTCTTTCTGTCTTATTTTCTTTCTAACTTATGCATCGTGTATATGTAGTATATATTATACTTTAATTAATTGTTTTTTTTTAATATATTGTATTTTAAAATATTTCCTAATACTGTTACGGTATATTTTATTGCTTGTTCAATCTCCAATCCATATATTACATTATATTGTTTTTTGTATCCTCGTTATATATTTGCACCACATTTGATGCAGAGTATAAGTCTGGAGTTTTTCTTGTTATATGGGCAATATTTATAATCATTAAAGATAGATTCAATTTTTATATTTTAACGGCAGCTTCAAAATTATGTTTTTAATTGATTTACACTTGTGGGGCCGTCTGTTCATCTTCCTGTTTCAAGTCTTTCCAATAAATTTTTGTATCAAATGTGAGTGTTTTTGTTTTACACAGAAAGCTTATTTACAAAAAACTTATTTTGGAAATATTCAGCACTCTGGATGTTTTTTTTTGGCAAATTTGAAAATTTGCTCATTTTTTTTAAATGTCTTTCATACAATTAACTGTTTAAATTTTATAAAAGGTTATACGTTATGAATTTGTAAGTTCTTTGCTGCTGCCTTTTTTTTTTTTACCAATACAAGTTGTGATGGCTTAGCCTATTTTTTTTGTTATTGGTCCAAGCCGACTATAACAGCCGTTTTTAAATAGTTGGTTTATATTTTATTGCTCTATTTTAAAACCTTTGGAACAAAATTTTGATTGTTATTATTATTATTTCTATTATTATTATTGTTGCTGCTGTTGTTGTATAACATTCCTTAATAATTTATATCAGTCGGAACTACAATAACTATCATCATAAAATAAAATAATATAAAAGTAAATAGATTCTGACATTTGCGCGTGTTTCTCCCCTAGCCGAGAAAGCAGGTCTCCATATAATATAGTTTAAAAACAAAGCGATTACGATTTACCTTGTATTTCCCGTTTTGTGATATTGTTATCCTTTAGTTTTACAATTATCCCTTTGGTTTGTTTTTTTTTGAATATCCAATATAAATTATAATACAACGCACTCTATATATATCCTTAGTTCGATCTCTACCAAAACTCTAAAAAATTTTCAATGATATTTTTTAAATAGTTAAACGATCAAAATAGATTATTATATTTAAAAAGTTTTTATATGATACTGTAATTGTGATCGCCTCTAAAGGCACTCTTGTTTTAATTGAATATTATAGTAAAAAAAAAGAATTATTGAAGAAATGCACGTATTTATATATATTCATATATTATTATCGATGCATTCGATCCGATTTTTCATTTTAAATTAAACATAAAAAAAGAAAACTACATTTGTATTGTAATAACAATAACAATAACAAATAGATTAAGTCGAAAAAATAAATGTATATTATATGATTAGGTAAATAAAATTCGGTAAATTTACTATTATTATGCGTGAAATACCATCTTGATCTATATTTATTTGTAGATCTGCGTCCTGCTTTCTCGGCTTTAAAGGAACAACGTCATAATCATGACATTAGTCAAAGCGTTATCAAACCACAGAACGACGTCATCAAAATTTCTTTAAATAATGATGATCATCTTAAATGTCAACAACAAAAACAACAGCAGCAGCAGAAACAAGAACAACAAGATTTAATGAAAACGATTAAAGGAGATGAAAAACTATGCCCAATGATTAATGATGATAAAAAGAAGATGAATGCTGTAACGGAAAGTAAAAAGCAAACAACTGGTTGTGGTGTCAATTGTTTCAGTAAAGGTAAAAAATGTAAGAAACGTTGGATCTCTCATTCTGGTAAAGATACGCCAGAAATGTCTGAAATATATTGCCCCACCTGTTATACTGATAACAATATCAACAGTCATAATGATAATGATAATGATGATCGTGCAAATACTACACCAGCCTGTCTCAATAAAATGCCTAATAAGCAAAAAAAAAATAAAATAAAAGATATTTTAATTGTTGATAGTGATTTAATGTTAAGCAATCGTAACAGTTTGAGATGTACATCAAAGAAATTTCTTATGGTGAATGAGCGTAACTTAAAGCGTAGTGCATCATTGACGACAGCAGATTGTCGCTCAAGGAAGAATGATATGGCAAAGAAAAAGGATAAAATTAATAAAGTAAAGGAAAAAGACAAAGAGAAAGATAAAGAGAAAGACAAAGATAAAGAGAAACATAAAACGAAAGAAAAGGCTTCAGTTAAAGCCAATAAAACAACAACAAGTTTGTTGGCAAAAGTATCGCCAAAGCGTATTAGATCTAATAGTCGCATCATTATAGATAAAACCAACTCAAAGATCAATTCAAACGGAATCAATGACAAAATTAATAGTAATAGCAATTGTAATAAAAGTCATAATAATAATAATAATAAAAGTAATAATAGTAATAGTAGTAATAAAAGTAATAATAATAATACTCAAAATATGAAGAAAAAGTTTGATGATGATGTAATTAAGACTTCGGTATGTAATGCACATATTGAAAGCACTGTTACAAATATAGTTCAAGAATTAACTGAAGAATATGAAATAGCTGATGATGCGGTTTCATTAAGTGGTGAAGAATTAATACAAGTTACTGAGAATGTAGCTAAAATAGCCATATTAACTGCCAACGATACAAAGCTAATGATAACGGTGCGGGGCTCTGAAGAATTACCAGCTGTTGATGATGAAGCGCAAATCAATACGTGTAGCAATTCTACAATAAATGCATCCATAAATTCCCATTCATCGAATACTATCGTTAATAACAATTCAATCAATTATAATAATAATAATAATAATGATCTATTACAAAGAAAAGAAATTAAATTTCGAAAATATGTTCGAGTACCTGTTAGCAATGACAACAACCATTACCATACATTACAGTTAGAAAAACATTCACAGCAACATCAACAACAACATCAGCAACAACACCCACAACAACATCAGCAACAATCAATTGATGATAATGTATGTAGTTCAAATGATTTTGAAATTATATCAGTAGCAGAAGTTAAAGCTGGTACAATTAAAGAAAAAGAAACGGCATTAACATTAATTGATAACATTTGTACTATAATAAATGATTCGAAGCATACAAAAATTAATTGTAATGGAGAGACTGTACAAGATATAATGACATCATTACCACCGTTATCTGATATTACATTAGAAAAACCGTCCATAAAACATTATCATGATAATAATGATAATAATATTGAACTCGAAACGGAGCACGCAGAAGTAGAAACAGAAGCAGAGCATTTATTTACACAATTACCATCCACATCATCATCAGTATCATCAGCAACTCTGACATTACCACGACCGAAACGATCAATTGCAATGCAAACCTTTTTAAATCGTGCCATACATTTGGTACCGAAACGTAGAACGCCCGATGGTACTAACATTTATTATTGGTGCGATTTACCTAAAAAAGCTTTAAAAGGTGTGAATGATTATTGAAATAATTATAGTAATACTAATTATAAACTAATTAGCAAAATAATCGAATTATTATAACTTAATGGACTCACCAAAATATCTCTTTGTTTTTTATTGTTTTTATTTTTTGTTTTCATTCTTCTTCCTACGTTTCATCTTATTTCTTACTGGTGCTGTTATAGAATTAGATGATGGTGCATATAATCCATTGTGGGCTAGTCGTGGTTTTGCACAATCCTTTCACTTTTGGAAGGAGAATAAGCGTCAACAATCGACATCCCTAAATGCATTCCTTACATATGTAACACTGCCATGGTGGAGTATTGCCAAAGGTAACATAAATGAAAGCAACAAATGATTGTGAAATAACATTGCTTTTTTTTTCTTTACTATTCCATTTACAGATCTTTTGGATCATCGTGAAACACCAATATTAACATTTTAGTACTTTCATTATACGACCAGAATGTATGATGTATCCAAAAGAAGTCAAGTTCTACATATATTAGGACAGTGCTACCATTTTATATATCTCAATCATGGATCTCCATATATATTTGTCTTTATTAATGCATTTTTTTCTACAAAGTACCAGAAACTTTAGATTCAGGATGATCAGTAAGAATCAATATTGTAGCCATATTAGTTCGCTTATCTATCTCTCTCTCTCTCTCTCTCTCTCTCTGTCTCTATTTGTCTGGGTAAAGATTCATGTATATAGCACCAAAATTGTGTTTAAGTTAAAGTTAGGGTTACAAAAGTATCTCATCTCAAATACAACCATTATGTGACAATGGAACGGATACACAAAATTTGATTACATATTAAACAGAAAAGTATAAATGAAGTGGTTAATTTTAATGCGTGTTAGAACATAGAACTTGTGACAAATTGATTGAAACTTAAAAATTCCAGAAAATATAAAGACAGCGCACATACAAGATGAGATAATATATAAAGAAGTGGAAGTGTATGATTATATGTACATGTATGTATTATTTATTGTGATTGGTTTATTTATCAGTATACAACAAGAATAAAAATCTCAAATTGAACTTTAAGGTCAGTAGATTTAAGTCTCAAATCGATTTATAATAAACTTATATCATTACTAAATTATTACTATTTATTGTTATCATCATCATTATTACATACAACATTATTATGTATACATAATCCTACATACATACAATTCATATACATTTTGGTTCAATAAGTTACAAGAATTTTTGATTTGATTTGATTTGATTTGATTTGATTTTAAATTTGTTTTGTATGTTTGTTTTCTTATGATTTGATAAATTTCCCCTGTTTGGTTTTAATTTCTATTTGATTTTTGTTTTTTACCTACACAAAGTTCCGAGACTTTATTATTATTATCATTATTCTTATTATTATTTATCAAGGCACACATAGACACACACACACATACAGGCACATATACAACCACATCTTAATAAATATAATTATCATTATATTAATTGCTATCAACAAACATGTAATACATAAAATTTATTATGTTGAATATTCCAACTGAATGAATGAATATGAATGTAAACGCATATAAAAGATTTAAACAAAAATACTAAACTATTTCAAGCATCAAATGAATGCAATATTGTTTTGATGTCATAATCTCTTCTATGTTGTATGTGCTAAATAAAAAGAACAAAAAGCAAAATTAAAAAAAAATACACAAAAGCTAGAAAAAATAAAATAAAAAACGGAAAATAATTATAAATATGTTTGCTAGTCTTTACATGAAATTTATACAATCTTTCATTTACTCAGTTTACTAGAATCCTTCAGTCAGTTAAGTTGTGTTTCAAATTATAAAATTCTTTAAAATATGCACAACATAACAAGAGAAAAAGTATCAATTTAAAATGTATGCCGTTACATTTCAATTGAATTTATAATTATTGCTTGTATTTGTTTAGCCATTAATTATTATATGCATTAAGTGATATCAAAAATGACAGCATAATAAATGTCTTTTAATGAACTATTAACAGACAACAGGAAATCTGAATAAAAAAAATTCAAATTTCAATAAAATAAAGTAACAGATTTAATTCTACGTACCTTGCAAAAAATACGCATTTTGAAAATAATAGTAACATTAAATGATTAAAGTAATGTTGATGATGACAAAGTTGATAACGAATGGTTTGTCGCAATTGAAATGGCAATCGTATCTAATATTGATTGCATTAATTATTATTATAACAATAAATAGTGTAGTGTATGGTTGTGCTCGTGCACCCACACATTTACCACATGGCCGTCGTACACGCGGTGACAATAACTATAAATTAATTGTAGCTGATGGTCCAAATGGTTATGTACCCGGGAAAACTTACAATCTATTACTTTTGGGTGCACGCACTCATAAAAAAGTGCAACATTTTACTCATTTTACAATAACTGCTGAAGCACATTTGGGTGGCCGTCGTCCAATACCAGCTAATCCAAAACGTGTTGGTCGTTTTCAATTGTTCAGTGATGGTTTGACGAAATTTAGCGATCGCTGTGTTAATACGGTATCAGAGGCTGATGATTTACCTAAAACGGAAGTTCAAGTAATGTGGGTAGCACCCGCATCAGGCTCTGGTTGTGTTGCACTCTCTGCTATGGTATATGAAGATCCGCGTTCATGGTTTGCAGATGATGGTCAACTAATGCAAGTAATTTGCGAAAGGAAACCGGATCCGAGCACTGCACAAAATGAATGTTGTGCCTGTGATGAAGCTAAATATAATTTTGTATTTCAAGGTATTTGGTCGAATGAAACTCATCCGAAAGATTTCCCATTTGCCGTGTGGTTGACACATTTTTCAGATGTTGTTGGTGCTTCACATGAATCAAATTTTTCATTTTGGGGTGAAAATCATATTGCAACAGATGGTTTCCGTTCTTTGGCTGAATTTGGTTCACCCAGTGCTTTGGAGAGTGAGTTACGTTCAAAAGGACCTCGATTGCGAACACTAATAAAAGCCGCTGGCTTATGGTATCCTCATGTTAATACAAATACTTCGTCCACGTTTCGTGTGGATCGTAAACATCATAAAGTATCTTTGGTATCCATGTTTGGACCATCGCCGGATTGGGTAGTAGGTATAAATGGGTTAGATTTATGTATGATAGATTGCTCCTGGAAGGAAGCCATAGACTTTGATTTATATCCATGGGATGCTGGCACCGATAGCGGTATTTCTTATATGTCACCCAATTTAGAGACTCAGCCTAGAGAGCGAATGTATCGTATAACCACCATGTATCCAGAAGATCCGCGAGCACCATTTTATAATCCCAATGGTGGCAATATGATACCATTGGCCAAATTATTCATCAGACGTGAAAAAGTTATTTCACGTCCATGTGATGATGATTTTTTACAAGCTTTAAAATTGGACTCGTCAGATGATATTGAAGAGCGTGATACAAAATTTGAATGTCAAGTTTCGGAGTATACTGAATGGTCACCATGTTCTGTGACTTGTGGCAAAGGTATTCGTATGCGTACACGTCACTATTTACATGAAGAAAAAGCTGCAATGATGGAATGTTCAAGACAATTGATAGCTAAGGAAATGTGTGTAGCATCCATACCTGAATGCAATGATTTGAATATTGATGAAGCTGACGAAGGTGAAAATTTAGCCAAATCGGCATTGTTAGTGAATGAACATGGTGAAGGTGCTGGTATATGTCAAACAACACATTGGAGTCAATGGAGTGAGTGTTCAGCAACTTGCGGTATTGGTATTACCATGCGAACACGTTCTTTCCTAAATCACTTGGGCCGCAAACGTTGCCCTCATATTACTATTGTGGAAAAACAAAAATGTATGCAACCGGAATGCACTTATGAACAAGTAGAATTGCCCGATCCCATGTGTCCAACAACACAATGGAGTGATTGGAGCCCATGTACTGCTACTTGTGGTAAAGGTGTTACTATACGTACTCGATTACTTCTATTGGAAGATTCCATTACCAAAGAAAATTGTACAAAACGAATGGACTTACATCAACAGAAAGAATGTTCTGTTGCGCAGAATTGTGTGTTTACTTTAGATATGGCTAAAAGTATCTGTGCTGAACGTTTTGAGGTTGGTCCGTGCCGTGGTAGTTATATGCGTTATGCTTACAATCCAGAAACAAATCGTTGTGAAACATTTATTTATGGTGGTTGCCGTGGCAATCGTAACAATTTCTTAAATGAAGTGGATTGCATGAATACTTGCAGTATTTTAAATGACGATGCCAAAAGAGGGATAAATGCAACAACTATGGGATCTCCATCAGCATCTCATATAAACAGTCCTGGGGTGGATGAGAGTGCACCAAAAGGTTGCGTTATGTCAGAATGGTCGAATTGGTCTGAGTGTAGTGTTCGATGCGGTCTAGGATATTCCGAACGTTATCGTTACGTAATTAGCGAACCAATAAATGGTGGACCGCCTTGTCCAAAGCGTACTGTTAAAAAGCGGCGCTGCACTATGACAGATTGTTAAATATTTTATATATATGAATTCTATATTCTTATTTTGTTTCTTAAATAAGTCAATTTCAAATACAATTAAAATATAATTATTACCACAATATATTAATCACTGTCATAACATTAATATGAAAAATTTGTTATTACTGTTATTGCTTTGCGTCTCTTTGAGATTTCTTGCAGAGGTAGTCCTTGGACAATTTAGAAAGAACGCAAACAGAATAAAACAAGCTGCTTTGAACTTATTTGAAGTAATTAGTTTAGCTCGAAGGAAATCTATCACACAAATACTAGAAAATAATATTTCATGGTACCAGACAATGCCATAGCTTCATATTTAAAATTTTCCGGAAATTATAGATATTTATAACTTGCATGATTTACGAGTAAATAGCCAAAATCTAATAAAATGAAAGTAACGCAAGTTTCAATGTTTTACAATTTCCGGTAGGTGTGGCCGATGTGGTCCATTTGCTTCAATATATAATGAAATTAAATAATTGAAGTTCGTTTAAGGAAAATTCCACCTACATTAAAACAATACAATATAATTTTAAGTATTTATAATTAAATCACTTAAAAATTGAATGTAGTTAGGTAAATGTTAACAGTTGTTTTACAGCATTTAAATAAATAATAGAAATTATCACTAAAACTAATGATAAATTTCAAAATTGCTCATGTAAAATAGTAATACCTGAATAATTTCTATAAAATTGTTGATCGCGCTCATATTCACTACTTCCTTTTTATTTAAAATTACTTACATTTCCTCCCATTAATGAATGGCATTCATTTTAATTAATAACACATTTTTTTCCATGCAACAATGCGTTACGACTTTGTTATATTTTAATAATTATAGATTTTAAGATTATAATTTTAAAAAGAGTGAGCACATCATTTAGTTTCTCGGTTTGCTTAGTACAATTGTTAATTTTATAAGAATTATTGATAATTTCCCATCACATTTGACGTGTTAGCAATTATAATATGTTGATATGTGAAAATAATATTACGGCATATAAAAGTTTTAATAAATAAATGAGTACGGAAAATGGAATATGATGTATGAAAAATAAAGTAAAATGAATGCGGATAATTAAAGTAATGCTCTATGTTTTATGAAAATTGAATTTCTATAGACGCTTGCGCAGCAGTACTTTGTTATCATCTATAAGAAAATTTCAAAAAGCCGAGATTGTGTCATCACCTGGAGTATACATGCAGTTATAAAAGAATTCTTCTAATTCTTAAAATAATGGAATTTAAGCAGAAAAAAGATAAGAAGGATACATGTAAGAAAAAACCCATTGATCCACATTTAGATATAACTAGCATAGAATTTGATCCATTAAAAGCATTGTATACACCAGACTTTCGAGTCACAAAAAAACATCCCAAAGTCTTATATCAAAATTTGGCAGCTTTGGAAACGGCTCTAAATAAAACAGGTATTTGGGGCTTAAATGTACGGTCTAATGACGGGCATCCAAGCACAAGTAAGCAAATTGTAAATAAAGATGATCAATCATTGTGTAGACGTTTCCAAAACTATCAAATGCCAACAAAAACTGAAATTAAGCTAAAAAATAAACATCGACGCAATTTAATTAAGCAAATGGAGCATGCCAAGGGTCCATTAAAGCAACTAAACAATTATATTATAATGCAGCAAAAAGTTCGTGTAATAGTACGTAAGGAGCACGGCATTAAAGGATATGTAATTGGATATATACAATGTTTCGATCGTCATTGGAATCTATTATTAAAGGAAGTGGAAGAGTGTTATCAACAACGAAAATACAAATATGCTGAACAAAAGTTACCCTTACTATTCCAATCTACTGAAAAAGAATGTTTAAAGAGATTACATAACTTAGGCATAACATTACCTGCCCAAAATGTGAAAAGTTTAAATCGTAAAACTGTCGAAATAAAAAGGTATATACCTCAATTACTTCTACGTGGTGAGCATGTTGTATTAATACATACCGAAACTTTAATAATTGAAAAAGAAAAGGAGAAGCATTGCAAAAACATTTCATCTGTTAGTCGAAGCTGACAGGTAGAGTCCATTTACCTCATATGGAGATAAACATCAATGCTACTTATATGGAAGGTGCTAGTAAAATAAACAACTTAATTATATTAATTATATCAAAATGTTCTGGCCAACAATCTCAACAGCACTCATTCTTAAGTGATCCAATGCGTAGTAAGTTATCAAAAATTTTAAGGGGCAATTTATATATTTTAAATGGATCTTTTTTAGAATTGAAAATTCTATGTATGCTATGTGCCCTACACGATTATATTTATTACACATAATATTATGAAAGTATTTATTTTTTATTGTTATCATTTACACAATACTAAATAATAAAAGTAAAGTATAGAAACGTTCCATACTTAATTTTGTAAGACATCATCTATATTAAACGTTCGGCGAACGGCTTCGAAGTTTTTTATATTATATACAACGCACCGTGGTGGCTTTTCACCACCGAAAGCCAATGTAAACGGATCTTCAGGGCATTGTTTCATACATTGCAAACGACCAAGTTTGAAATTATGTGTGTACACTGGCTTTAATTCGCTACTATTAAAATTCCATATTTTTAGGAAACCATCAGTTGAGGTGGAAGTGAGTAAATTGGGAATTTCCGTATTAAAACAAATACCTGATATTTCTTCATCATGTGCGCTCTCATTTGACCACAAAAACTTTTTATTTTGTCTTTTGTCGGCATAATATAAATCACCCGTACTGTTGCCCAACATAAAATAATTTTTATCATTTGGATTCCATAACACTTTCTCCACCTCATTATTCATTTTCCATTTGGCAGTAGAAGTTTGATCTGTTTCTATAGCTGCGGCAATCTATTAAACGAACATGACCATCTGCACAACCAGTTAAAATTAAATGAGCATCATCTGGATGAAATTCAATAGATTGTAATTTATCTTTGAATATTGTAACACTGGTGTGAGGTTGACCCTCATCTAAATCCCATAAAAGCAATGATTTATCAACTGAACCGCTTGCTAAAATATGTTCGTAGTGACGATTCCATGATAAATCTAAAACAGCATCCTTATGTCCATAAGCTGGCGTTTTCTTCTTTCGACTACCTTTCGAGCCCAATTTGAACGCGGGCTTTAATGAATTTTGTACATCCAAATCCCATATGGTTATAACTGGATCCATACTACCGATAGCACACATATTACCAGTTGTCGCACTGCCAGGATCATAATTTAACCATTCAATGCACAATGGAAAACTAGGTAATAAGAAATCGTGGAATGTATACAAGCTTTCTTCCACCTCATTGAATATCCATATTTCCAAACTGGCAGCATCACCTTGCACATGACCAACAATTAACAAATTGTCAGTCAGCTTAATAATATCATCTTCTGCTTCTGAATCATTCTCCTCGTCTGGCACTATATGTTCATGATCGACTACAGTGTGTATATTGGCCAATTGTCCACTACCCTCATTATCATAATTTTCAAATGCAAAATCATCCTCATTATGCCGTTTATTATTCCGATGTTCTTGTGTGGCATTTACCCCATTTGGATTTGGCATATCATCAATATCCATATCACCATTTTCATTGGCGTCTTTATCTATATCAGCATCGTCATTCTCATCGTCATTGTCATCTACATCATCATCGACATAACCATTCTCATCATCTTCCTCTTCTAAAGTTTCCTTAGTTTCTTTTATGATACGCGACAGCTCCTCACAATTTAACTCTATTTTATCGGGTTTTTCTTTAGCAACACCACGAGGTACAAAACAAATGGCTGGAACGAAATCAATCGTTGACGCAATTAAATCTTCTTCAGCCATATGTAACAGTATAAAAAATTGTTGCAGAACTATTCAACCAACACCAAGTAGTATGTTATTTGTTAAGCAAATTCCAATGTAAATAAACACGTGCAAATTAACCGACTAGAGCAGACAATTTAATACACAGCTAGATGTAATAATTAGAGAATTTCAAATATTAGTGTTAGGACTACATTAATTACGTGAAATACAAGTATTGCGCTTTTTACACTAAAGAGAGTTTTTCTTTTTTTTTTTGCTTCAAACAATTTTGCTTTAAATTAGATTTATTCGTTTCTATGAGCGGGCTTTTTTTTATTTTTTTTGTAAACACTTTCTTTTAATGTTGATTTAAAAAGTTGTTTTTTGTTACATTTTCTTTTACATATTTCTTTCTTCTTTTCTTAAGTTATACGTAATTAATTGTGAAGTTTCGGGATAAGTTTAAAGGCGACAAATATGCACTTTCAAAAGTTTGCCTTAAACTAAATTCTGAAACATTTTAGATCTCAATTCCATTTTATTTGGCCACACAAACCATTTTACGAAATTTATTATTCTTTTTAAGAGGAAACATTCACTGTAATTGGATAACGTAATAAGTTATTCTTTATAAAATGATTTGTATTTTTTTTTCATTTTTTTAATGCAACATTTTTATATATAAACGCTTCTTCATCTTCTTTATCTCTATTTAATTGATTATATATTAAAAGTATAATTAAATTGTATTGAATTGGTCAAGGTTATACGGTCTATGGATACGATCTGTAATTTAAGCTCTCAAAATAAAGCAATATATAAAAATTGTATTTATTTCCTTTTTTTGTTGTTATTTCAGTTGGCTGTTGCTACTTTTAAAGCAGAATGAGAGTAGCATGAAGAACAAGAAAACGGAGATGAGAATGATGATGTTGATGATGATGTTCTTGTTGACGATAATAATGAAGATGATGAAGATACATTTGAGTTTGTATTGAATGTTGCTATGCATATGTATAGACTTTCTATAATAATAATGATGAAAAATAATATATATGCCTTTGAGTGTGTGTATGTGTGTTGCGTGCACATACGACGTAATGAATCTCTAAATAATGCTTCACATTTTAGTTGAGTTTCGTAAGCGTTAGAGGTGAGTTGCAAAATAGAGTCATATTAAAATACCGAAAATCTGTGTTCAAAAAAATAATAATAATATTAAAAAAAAATTATATAAAAATAAAAACTAAAATAAAACAGTGTGATTTTCAAATATTTAATAATAAATAAGAAAAAAATAAGAAGAAGAAATTAAGAATTGCATGTAAACATCATACTTTACTGATCATGATCACATAAAAAAAATTTAATAAATGAAATTACAGAAAATTTGTTTGTTTTTTTTCTACACATTTCAAAAGAAAATAATGAAAATCATGCACAAAAAGAATAAATAAAAATTCTCATTAAATGTTATTCCTCAAAAATATAATGTGAAAATAGAAAAAAATTGGGTTCTTGCGTTTACAAGAATTTTTATTGTTTAGCTTTTTTTATTCTTTTGTTTTGTTTGTTTGTTTTTCTTGATCACAAAAAATCTTGTAAACATTCAAAAAATCTAAATAATTGAATGAATACAATTTCCATTGTATATGTGTATACATATATATATATATATATATATATATATATGTGTGTTGTGTGTGTGTGCTTCTATATAAATTTAAGTTTTGTTCTATATAAATTGTTGTGTGACGCGATCGCATCAATGTTTGATGTTTCAAAAATTGTCAACAGAATATTTTGTTGCATTTTTGTGTATACATGTATATATACATGTATATATATACATGTATATAAATAAATTTAAATATGTAATTGTTGTTTCTTACGATTTATTCTGTTTGTGGGCTTGTGTTATCATTCACACATATAGAGCAACAGTTTATTTCAAACACACACGCACGCACACATACATACACACAAACGTGCATAATATATATATAAATCAATTAAATATGCCATAGTATAATAAATGTATAGATTATCATGAAATATCGCCATTAACCTTCTTATTGTTTGTGAATTGCCCGAAAGCAAGGAAAACGATAATCAAACAAATGTAAAGAGAAGGAAAAGCAAGGTAAAAACGATCATCAATAAATGAATATAAATGTGTTTGTATTAGTGTGGGTGTATGTGTGTGTGTATGTGTGTCTGTACTCGTAATAGATATACCAATAAAAAAAATCTTATTAATTTTTGAATTAATAATTGAATCGATTTGTTCCAATGAATTGATCAATTAGACTTGTTATCCCACAAAATTAATTAAAAGCAAAAGCAAAAATAAAAAAAGCAATAAAAAAATCTTATAAGATAAATTTGCGAACTCAAATGAAAAAATGGTTGATAGAATGAATGAATGAATGAATCAATGAAAGATGATTTGAAGAATTTCTAAATTTAGACAACGAGTGTAAATGATAGAAAAATGTGAAAATGGAATGATTTACAAGAATCACTAACAGTTTAGAAAGAGGAATAGTGTAACAGAGTCAAAGTTAAACACTAAACGAGAATGAGAGAGATAGAGAGAGAAAGAGAGAGAGAGAGAGAGACAGAGAGTAGCAAAGTGATAGAGATAGATAGATAGAGAGAGAGAGAGAGAGAGATAGAGAAATTTTTACATTAGGCATAAATGCTCTTCTTCTTCTTCCTCTTCTTTTTTTATAATATTTACAAAACTTGCAGGCAGCTTTTCCGGTTGGACGACTTAGGAGTTTTCGTTTCGGGTTTTTCCTCTTCTTTTCTTTCTCTTACTAGTATTATTATTATTAGTATTGTTTTTTTGTTCTATTTTAATTTTTATACACTAAACCATTCGTGATTACAGGATATTACAAGTTTATATAGATGTTTGTAACATTTAAAAGTATGCCGGATAGATGCACAATTTATGATATTAATTGACTGCTTCGATTTAAACTTCTCTGTCCGTCTGCCTGTTTGATGTCTGTTCATGTAAACTTATTATCAATTTACAGATCTGAATTTTTGGATTATTTAAATGAAATTTGGCCTAAAAGCGAGCTCTATTGAAAATGATTAAAATTGGACAATTTTTATAACCATGCCCCGTACAACAGTATTCTACTTTCTTCGAAAAAAAAAAACATTTAAAAAAAAATTATAATTATAATTTTAAAGGAAATTGATGCTGAATTGGATTTTTTTAATACAAACATTTAATCTAGATCGATTCATTTTTTGAATTTCCTGTTTTATAATGAATTTTTTAAATAATTGAAAAATTACAATTTTTTTTCATTTTCTCAATTTTTCAATTTTTCAATTTTGTTGATTTGAAATTCTTTGATTTGACCTTTTTAACATTACTCAATATTAAGCAAAATGATGTAGAGTATTTAAGAGTCGTCACCGACCATCTATAAACTTTTTACTTGTTTTAATTTTATTTTATATATTGAATCTTCATTAGTTATTTATTTTTGTTGATTTAAAAACTTCTTTTCATCTTTTCTTCGTTTCTTTTATTTTTTTTTTTTGCTATGAAAAAAAAAACCAAAGAAAAAAAGTAAAAGAGAAAAAAAATGGAAGAAAAGACGAAGAAAAAACAAGAGTTAGCTAAACAAGTCAACAAAGAAAAAAACCCCAGAAGAAGAAGAATAACAATTTTTAATTTTACAAATACACATACAAATCTAATGAATGTTGTTGTTATTATTATTATTATTATTATTATTATTATATTATTATTATTATTATTATTATTATTATTATTGTATATGAGCTAGTTATACCACTTAACACTTACATACGCTCACACATAAACACACACACACACACACACACAGATATACACATACATATACAAACACATTCTCATAACATTTGAACAACATTCTGACCGGTTTCTCTCTGTTATTCTATTAAGTTATAAATAACTAAATGCATACACACACATACATACACACACATATATATATGCACACACAGAAAAGCATATTTATCCGTTCTTTTACCAGTTTACGTGTTAATAAAAATATACAAAAAAAACAAAGAAGAAGAAAGAAAAAAATGAAAAACAGAAAAGAAAAGAAAAGAAAAGAAAAGAAAAATCAGAGGAGGGAAAGAAAAGAAGAAAAAATGTTGGTTTTTTTTCCTTTTTTAATTTTTTTAATTCAGAATCAAGCCATTAAAAGTAGTAATTTTTTTAACTTTATGCTCTGATTTATTTACTCACTTTTTTCTTCTCTCCTTTTTTTTTCTTCTTTTATCTTCTTTCATATAGTTTTTTTTCTTTTTGGTAGCAGACTGTTAACTGTGTAGATCATGCAAATACAATATAAAAACAAGAAATAAGAGAGAAAAAGAAAAACAAAAAGAGAATGATTATCGAATTATTGTTCACATCATTTTAGCTAAAAATCTGTATATCTGCTTATTTTATTATGAAACTTATAACATTTACAAAAAAATTTAATTTCATGGAAATTTCATAGAAAAGTAAATATTTATTTAAGTCGGTCTGCCTGCCTGCCTGCCTGCCTGCCTGCCAGGTGTGTTTGGCTGTCTGATTGTGTGGCTGGTGGAAGAGATGGATCTGTTTTAGATAATTATGGACCACGCCCTTGGCTTAGTCTAAACTGAGACATTCTCTTTCGCCTTCTTTTTGAGATAGTTTTCCAAAGAAAAATATATTTTTTTTTTGAATTAACTATTATAGATAATAGAATACATCGGCCACGCCTATTTAAATTTATTATGTGAAAAATATTTGGTATCTTTTTAAATGATTCGTCTTTTTTTTTTTTTTTGATTAATAATCGTGAATTCTATAGATCAATTAGGCTCATAATGCATAATAAAATATTTTAGTGGGGATTAACAAATCCCCACTAGAATATTTGGTTAAAAATTTGAATTGACTGAAAATAAATCTCATACTTATACGTTTTTGATATTTTGAAATAATCTGAATGGAGTACATTAATTTATGCAACTTTATCTCCGTTAGAGAGTAGGAGAAAAATTTATGTGAAAATATGAAGATCACGTGAAGAAAGAATGAGCTGAGATATAAATTCAGATTATCGCTATAATTCTGTCTGTCCAACTGTGTTCGATATTATTTGCTATCAATTGTAATTAGAGAAATATTTTATAAGATATTTTGATAGAAAATGTGGCCGACCTTAAAAAATTGATTCATATAGATGCCTTTTTACAAATTATTAAAATTATCTAACGCTTTACTAATTTTGAATTATAGTTTTGTGCAATGAACGGTTCCATTTTTTGTTATCTATTTATTTTGTTAAATTTTATATTGTTACAAACTCATGTAGAACTTCAATTGGGCCAATGAAATATTTGCATTAGATTGACACGTGTTTCAAACTCTCTAATGCAAGCGACTTTTCTAGAATTTTTAAAATAATTTATTAAATGAATTCAAGAAATAGAATTCATTTAATAAATGTAATATGAAAAAGAATAAAATGGAAAAAAGGGCTATAAATGAAATGATTAAAATCGGTTAAAAAGGAAACATTAAAAATCGTTCTAAGTTCCAGTGAACTCGATTGAACATTCATCTTTTGGTAATTTTTTTTTTTCAATATAAATGAAAATATTTCAAAGAACTTTTTTTAAAATTTATAACAATTTTTAATTATCGGCAAATTCCAAACAGAAATTTTGTCGTATTTGCCACGAAATTTTTTTGTTTTATTTTATTTTATTTTATTTTATTTTATTTTTTTTGTTTACACCATTTTTGATTACAAAACCAGCATATTACGCTTGAACTGTCATACATTTTTTTCCGCTTGTTATTTTCTATATGAATCCAACAGTATTTTATTTTCGTTGGAAATGAAAAAAAAAAATGCAAAAGGCAAAAAGGAAAAAGTAAAAAGCAAAATAACTTGTTCACACCCCAGTTTTCATGTGCATTTTGTATAGAGAGAAAATATAGAATTTTTATTTACTTATGCACTTTTTTTTTGCATATACCAGCCGATAATTTAATTATACTTGTTATGGCAAAATGTTTGTAACACTTCAAAAATCAAATAAAATATTCGAGTTCTGTTTGATTGGGAATAGCTTCGTGTTAAGCAGAAAGTTTTGAATTTATCATGAGATAATAGTAACAAAATTTGAATAGAAATCACTAGAAATCCCGAGAAAGATTTGTATGCGCTTAAATTATAGCAATTATATAAATTGGTTCGATTAAATGGCATGAACACCAAATCAATCTTAAAAGGGTAACATTTCTTCCTTTATCTTGATATGATTTAATGCTGGCAAATTACAAAAGATAAGCAATTTCAGATACAATTACAATACCATAATGCGGCTTCAATAATTTGAAAAAGTAAATAAAAAAAGACCTGCAAACATTTAAATGGGTTCTATCTAAAATTCGTTAAAAATTAATTAATTAAAAAACAATTAATCGAAAACTAGTTAAAAAAATAATTTAAAAAATTAATCGAAAATTAGTTAAAAATTAATTAATTTGAAATAATTAATCCAAAATTGGTTAAAAATTAATTTACAAATATTAATCGAAAATTAGATAAAAATAAATTCAAATAAAATTATCGAAAATTAGTTAAAAAATAATTTACAAAAATTAATCGAAAATTAGTTAAAAATAAATTAAAAACAATCGAAAATTAGTTAAAAATCAATTTAAATTATTAATCGAAAATTAGTGAAAAATTAATTAATTTGAAAAAATTAATCGAAAAGTAGTTAACAAGTAATTTAAAAAATAATCGAAAATTAGTTAAAAATTAATTTAAAAAAATAATCGAAAATTAGTTAAAAATTAATTAAAAAAATTAATCGAAAATTAGTTAAACATTATTTTTAAAAAATTAATCAAAAATTAGTTAAAAATTAATTTAAAAAAAATTAATCGAAAATTACTTAAAAATTGATGAAAAAATTACTTGAAAATTAGTTAAAAATTAATTTTTAAAAAATAATCGAAAAAGCAGTAAAAAATTAATTAAAAAGGAATTAATTGAAAATTAGTTAAAAAGTAATTTAAAAAAATAATCGAAAATTAGTTAAAAATTAATTAAAAACGATTTTATGTTTTATGGCTTTTCGATTTTAAAACTTTCCGCTTTCGCACTTTTTTGGCATTTTTTTTGTTTTTTTTTTGGCCAATTTCTTTTTTTTCAACTATTTCGTTCATCTCGTCTATTTCAAAATGAAATGATGTGAAATGGTATTGGAGAGAAAGGAAGACTTAGATGAGGAGGAGGATGGTAGGGCGAGTGTGGATGTGTGTGGGTGCTGGCGAGACCGGATAATGAAGAATATTATAATTATTATTATGCGTTTGTGTCTGTCTGTCTGTCTGTGTGTGTGTTTGTGTTTATGTAGTATTTTGTTTATTTGTTCGTTTGCTTTTAATGACTTTCACAACAATTAAAACTTAGCCAGAATTTCAAATTATTGAAGCGTGAATATAATTACTTTCGGAGGAGTTTAGCATAAACATACACACATATACATACACACATATACATACATACATATATATAATATATATATATATATATATATATATATATATATATATATATTGCATGTATATATATGTATGTATATAGTTTATAGTTATAAATATGTATGTACGTATGTTTGTATGTATGACCGATATGATTCGTATCTAAACAAGTTTATTGGAATTTTTGTATTTGTTTGAATTTCGTTATATAAAATATTTTGTTTTATATTATTTATTTCTTCTGCTTTTTCCATTTTCTTTTTTTTTTGTTTTTTTTTTTGCAATATATTTACGTTTAGTTATTATTATTGTTAGTTATTGTTGTTGTGCTTCTTCTAATTTGTTTTATTTTTTGTTTTTTTATAAATTTTTTTTTTGGGATCATTAAAAAAATGTAATTGAAAATATTTATAACAATATTGATTTTCATAGTAGATAAAATTACTAAGAGATCTTACATAATCGAATTGAAAGAAGAGCAATCAAAGTTTGCCCTTTTGTATGAATCATTTCTGTAAATTTATCTGTCTATGTCTGTCTACTTATCTGATCATATGTTTGCTTATCGAACATTTTGTTGTAAAAATTCGACTGATCATGAAAATTGTAATATTGATTGTAAATAGGTCATGCCAGAAAGACTGAAAAGCTCAAGTAGCCGAAATAATTTAAAGGAAACGCTTACATTAATATCTGATAGTGAAAAGATTCGCTGTTACATGAGAATCGACAACTTTACAAAAAATTTTTATTATTATTTTTAAATTATGAATTTATTAACATTTTAGGCACGTTCGTATAATAGAATCTTACATTATGGATTATGGACTCTATTTTACTATTTATTTATATAATTTTACTATTTGATACTTATTTTGTTGTATGTTCAAATATTTCAATAATAACAATGAAACTTATGCTTATCGCTTCCTTTATGCTTATAATAAATTTATGTGTAATACCTTGGTCAATAAATCTTTAATTTCTTAAAGAAATTTTCTTCGAAATTCGTATTCATTTAGTTTTTCCTTCAAATAGCATTCTGGCAAATTTGTTCTATTGCTGAGCACCTTAACTTCCACATACATGGCATTTTGCATTTTGTAAATAATTGGAATTATTTTTGAAAATGCCGGATACAGATTTTACAAACTTTCAAAATCATTTTATTAATATTTCTTAGTTTTTTTTGCAAAACTTTTTCACTTTGAGAGCCAATTTTAGGCGTTTAGTGTATTTTATTTTATCGGTGTCTATCAGTATGCATTTAACAACAGAATTATTGCTTTGGTTTATTGATTTGATTAATTTCATAAAAATGTTCAAAAATTTTTTTTTTTGAAAATTACTGATCTACATGTGATATGTTTGCGTATGAATTAATTGCATAAGTAATTTGCTTGTACGTTTTCACTCTTAATTTTCTTTATCTTCTGCTTTAATTACTTTTGTATTTAATTGCAACATACTTAATTTTTTTTTAATTTTATTTTAATTATATTTTAATTTAATTTTAAGTTCCATTTAATTTTAATTTAATTTTAATATTGAACTAATTTTAAACTAAATTAATTAAATTAATAATTGAACTAAATTAAAATTAAATTAAAATTAAGTTAAAATTAATACTATAGTTAAATTTAATTTTATTTTTAATTTTAATTTAATTTTAATTTAATTTAATTTTAATTTAATTTAATTTTTTTTTTATTTAATTTTAATTTTAATTTTAATTTTAATTTTAATTTTAATTTTAATTTTAATTTTAATTTTAATTTTAATTTAATTTTAATTTAATTTTAATTTAATTTTAATTTAACTTTAATTTAATTTTAATTTAATTTTTATTTT
Organism: Melophagus ovinus; assembly: GCA_023089585.1. NCBI lineage: Eukaryota > Metazoa > Arthropoda > Insecta > Diptera > Hippoboscidae > Melophagus > Melophagus ovinus. The sequence continues at coordinate 7,706,994 of JAKKIB010000180.1, forward strand.
AATTTTAATTTAATTTTATTTGAATTTTAATTTAATTTTTATTTTAATTTTAATTTAATTTTAAATTAATTTTAATTTTAATATTAATTTAATTTTGACTTTGTTATAAGTTAACTTAAGTTATACAATTATTTAAATTTTATTTAAATTTTGCTTTAATTTTAGTTTAATTTAACTTAATTTTATTTTATATGTATTTTATTTTATTTTGAATTTAATTTACAATTAATTATATTACATATCATTTTAATTTTATTTTATTTTAATTTATTATTATTATTATTATTATTATTTTATTGTACTTTAATATTTAATTATAATTTTAATTTATATATACTCGGCTATTACCGTTATTATTATTGTTTTATGCACCCTATTAGACTCTATTAGCCCTCTAAATCATTCTAGTCGATTTTGATGGATTTTTTTTTTGTTATAACCTAAATTTATTGCATTAGATTATTTATAATTTATTGTTGTTGTTCTCTTTCAATGCATTTCTTAATTTTCATTCAAATTTTCTTTTTATTTGAATATTAAATGAATTTAATTATATGAAATGATGATGATAAAAATGAAAGCAAAAGTAAAAAATAAATGAAAGTGATTACAATTAAATATGAATAATATATTTCCATTTATATATTTGTGTATATAATTTTTTAAGAAGTAACAGAAGAAGACGTAGAGGAAGTCGTAAATAATCATTTATGTGAGTATTACTCCATTAATTAAACTTTTTCTAAAAAATTTTTACATTAAACGTATTAAAATATAAAATATTTGGTCGACCGCAAAGGGTTAGCCACTATAATTGTATTTGTACTATGCAACATTTTACTTTCATTCATATTTAATTGCATTACAATTTCATCTGCATAAATATAATATATATTATATATATATATATATATATATATATATATATATATGTATGTATGTATGTATGTACGTATGTATGTATGTATGTATATATATGCATATATAGCATATTGTTATATAAGGCATACCCATAAAATATTTTCCAAAAGTAATTGTGCCTTATTTTTTTGGTTACTTCTCTTCTATTTTTCATTATATCCACCATCAGGTGGTTGGGGCGTAATGCCTAGAAAGAAGATCCGAAGACCTTATAAAGTATATGTATTCCTGATCATCATCTAGTGCTGAATTGATTTAGACATGTCTGTCCGTTTATCCGTGGGGGCGACCAATCCCGAGAAGCACCTGCTCAATTGGGAGTGGCTCATGAGATGGTTTCTGATCCATATCCATCAGGGGGCATCATGAGTTCACGAGATCAGATCCAAAGATTTAATTTGGTACCACGGGATCACCAAATTCATATTTTGCCCATGTGGTGATGTTGGAGTTGGCTTCGTGGGGGCTGTGGTGTCCATGTCGCGGACCCAGCTCGACCTATTATATTTATACCCACTATTATAGTTTTGTCGAGCAGGGTGCCATTTCCCGAATAAAATGGCTAGCTGGGTGGGCTTATCGGCTAATTTAATCTAAGCCTAGGGGTTTTAAGAAGGCCCTGAATCCTTACACCAAGGATTAAGCTTACTAGATGAGGTGCAATAGTGGCTTTAAATTGGAAGCTAGTCGGGACGGTGGCATGCACTTTGTGACGTGTCTACCAACGCTAGCGATCATAAGTATGTTTATACCATGCATTTGAGCCTTCCAGGCAGGTATGCATGTAAAACACTAACTGTACTGTCCGTTTATCCGTGGGTGCAACCAGTCCCGAGAAGCACTTGCTCAACTGGAAGTAGCTCATGATATGGTCGTTGGTTGCCGGCCATAAGGGTTCATCATGAGTCATGAGATCAGATCAAAAGATTTAATTTAGTACCACGAGATCACCAGTTTTAATATGCCCATTGTGGTGATACTGAGGTTGGCTTCGTGGGGGCTGTGGTGCCCACATCGCGGGCGTTGCTTGTTCAAACATATATATGCTTGCCGTGCAGGGTTCCATTTCCTGAATAAAATGGGTAGCTGGGTAGGCTTATCGGGCTAATTTAAGCTAAGCCTAGGAGTAATAAGAAGTCTCCGAATCTATATACCATCTATATAAAGCCATGTATATAAGGTGCAATGCAGGCTTTAAATTGGAAGCTAGTCGTGACGGTAGCATGCACCTTGTGTGACGTGACTATCAACGCTAGCGATCATTACGTACGTTTGTGTACCATGCATCTGAGCCTTCAAAGCAGGTATGCATGTAAAACACTCACCGCAATGTCCGTCTGCCCGATTGTGTATTGGTATGTTGCAAACATTCTATTGGTCGTAAAATTTGAGATAATGAGCTCATTTTTGGCAGAAACATTAAAACTTCTTGTATACAGATTGGAATTGAAATTGGACCAAATTGTTCCAAAGACCGGTTTCCAGTTCTATCTAAAGTGAAAATACTTTTATTTTTTAAGTAAAAATTTATGATTTTGCTTATAATTAAAAAATTATAACAGTTGGAAAACCATAACTTTGCAAAAATATTATACTCCATATACAATATTTTTCCGAAAATAATTTAAAATGGCCACGCCTACTAGAAGTTATACTAAATCAAATGTTACTTAATTTTTTTTTTTAGATTATTTATTTAAGTTTATCGAATAATTATGTGCCATGTACGTGAATTGGGTGCTACATTATGTAGTGCAGATAGATCAAAAAGTATCAAAGAATAAATTATTGGGGGGTAACCAAGATTCGATCCTAGTCAAATATAATATATTTCACTTGTTTTCAATTCATTTAGCGTGAAAGTAGTTTTTTTTCCTCTTCTCCATCTTCTTTCTTTACCAACTCTAACATTCTGTCTATCTCTTTCTCCCTATATCTCTCTCCTCTCTTCTCTCTCTCTCTCTTTCTCTCTCTCATACCATGTTCAACCCACTATGTTTGGGTGTTTAATATTGTAAGATCCGATGTTGAATAAATTTCCGATAGATTTTTTGCATAAATTGGAATTAGCAACTTTTAATTATTTATTGTCTCATTTCTAAAATTTAATTCATCTATAACTTTATACCCAAAATAAGGCTACCTTAGACTATTAATTTCACTTGACTTGTTCAGTTTCTCTAGTCAAGATCATAAGATTACAGGATTTTCGTTTGGAAAAGGGCATAAAAAAAACTTTGCCCTTAAGAGTGAATCAGGAAATTTTCACAATTTTTGTGTCAATGGGTAAAACGATAATTAACAGCAACATATGGGCATAATCTCAATGCTCAATGTTCTTCTCTTCTTTGGAAATAACTTGCACACATATTGAATATCACTGGGATTGGAAAATAAAAGAAGATAATCTTAAGTTCTCCATCTGATTGTTCATTTTTGTTACAAAAAAAAAAAAAAAAACCAAGATACAAGAATTAAAAAATCGTATTAATTCATCATTTATTCATCATATAATTTTTTGTAGTTTTTGGTATGTCGCCATTTAAATTTATCAATCAATCTTAAAACGCCAGCAAATTATACGCAGATCTGAATTATATTCATTGAAATATTTGATTTTGCTATTTTTTGTTAATAATTTTAATAAAACATTAATAAAAATTTGATATGGAAAAAAGTTGCTAAAGTTGCTCTATGAAGAATTATCCAAAAAAAAAAAAAAAAAAAAAAAAACCAAAATATTACATAAATATAAATTTTATTAAATGATCATTTCAAATTAATCGGTAATGGCTATTTCAAAGCACAATTTCTTCCTATTTTTATTTTTATTTTTATTTTTCTTTTTATTTTTATTTTTATTTTTAATTTTCTTTCTTTTATGATTATTATTAAGATTATTTTTATTATTGTTTTGCTATTTCGATATTTATTGCACATTCATAATTTACATTTTATTTTGGTTTTATTTTGTTATTTTGCTTTCTTTGTTAAACAACATTCCAAACTATGTAAAATGCAAATTTATTTCTGATGAATCAACCTAATAAAATTGAATAGCAACAACACAAACAACTAAAGAAATGTGTAACAAAAAAAAAAAAGAAGAAAAAAGAAAAAGTAAAAAGCACACAAGTAAATTTTATATGGATAAGGCCAAATTTTTGATACACACATTCAGATATTGCGTTGTATTTAAAAAAAATTGAAAAGTGAAAAAAAAAGTGTTCAGTTTATAAGAACATGCCAAGCAGAAATTAAAAAATAATATGTACAAAGATTTGCAAAAGAAAAATCTATTGAGAATATTTTGCTGTAAAAGTTTTTTTATTACTGAGTGGGCGTGGCTGATTTGAAAAAAATTATTCATTGTTTGCTGGATCGTTTAGCATGTATGAGTCCTATGTAAAAACAAAAAATTCAAATTTCTTTCTAGAAAGTTTTAATCAAGTTTAGATCAATTATCAATTTAGATAGGGCTGCGGACATTAATCTTTAGACCCATAGGATGCGTTTCTAATTTTAACCAGCGTTCTAAAAAGTTTGCGATTAGAAGAATGCTATCAATGGACAGCCATGCCCACAGTCGTTTAAAAAACTGCATATTGACCAAGAATATAAATTCTAACGTCATTTTTTAGTAGTTATTAACATTTTGATAAAGGAAGTGTAGCATAACGCTTATACTTGAGGTATATAATAAGTAAGAACGACCTTTGGATAGTTAAGGCGTGTCTGGTGGGTGGAGAATAATGACTAGTAAGTTTCTTATGCCAAGCATGGCATCACTAGCAGAACGAATAATTTCGAAAATTTCTATGTGCTAAATTTGTAAAACTTTTATATAGAGAAGGGGCTTAAGACAAAATAACAAAAAGGACTAAACGCTTTTATGGCATGCTGAACTTATTTTTTTGACTTTAAGCTACTTTATGGGAAATTCTCGTATTCCATATGATAGAGAATTGGTCCCTGATTAAGAAAAGTGTACGTTCCTAGTTATCGATAACAATTTCTATACCATTACAATTTCAGTAGAATTATATTTCCTTTTCTACTAGATGAAGTTTTGAATTCCATAATTTTTATGTAAATAGCATTTAATGTATCTCTAGTACATAAAATTATCGATTATCACATCAATTAAAACCATTTTCACAAAAATATAATTTTGAAGGACCTTTTTTTAAGTAAGAAACATCTGGTTTGGTTCTTTATTTGGGACTGTGCTTTTGTATCAAATGAGAACAGCAAATATGAACTTGAAACCTTACAAGTCAAAATTTATCCGATCGCAATGCATGAAACTTGTAGTTTACAATTCTGTCAGCTTTTAAGAATCTTGTACTAAAAATGACGGTTACAAAGTTTGGTATTTGCAAATGAATAAAATTAAAATGATAAATTAGGATATAAATGGCTTTGCCATAAACTAGTCTCTTCTTTAATAACACGGTCAAACTTTGGGCAACAAAGTTCAGTCACTTTAAATGAAAGATCAATAAGCTGTGTTACTGAAACCTTTCTGACTGTTTCATACAACATGGACAACTTTCTATACTGCTTGTCTCTGTGGGCTATAGAAAATAACAAACAAAAAAAAAAAACCAAAAAAAAAAAATTAAATATATACAAAAAATGCAGAAAAAAAATGCTGTCAAGTCAACAAACACACCTATTTCATATTATTACTCAACTCTTGAACTAATCTATATTTTTCTGTGAATGCGGTAGGCTAATGTGTTAGATAGAGAGGACTAAAGAGAAACACACAGAGGGAAATATTTTAGTGTTGTTTTAAATTAAACACAGTTTTCTCTCTACACACACACAGCCACAGGCACACACACAGCCACAGACACACACACACACAGCCACAGACACACACACAGCCACAGACACACACACACACACACACAATAACACACATACATTTACACAACTTGTAATAATAACAAATGAGCAAGAAAGGAATAAAAATACGAAAATGTTTAAAATGTTTTTGAATTAATAAGAATTAGAAGAGGAAAAATAAACACGTGGAAACATTATAATTAATTAAGAACGACTTTTCAAATACCCTACATTTTGCATAATTCAATTAACAAGTTAAAAATGTGAAAACAACAAAAATATGCAAATTTTTTAAGGGAATTGAAAGGTTTGGTTTATATGGCAAAGAATTTAAAAAGAAAATATCTCGAGAAGTATCAAATGTGGTCAAATATGTTTTGATATATCAAATGTTAACTTTATCCTAAAAAAATTGTTCAATTTCCCTTAAAAATTATCGTTTTTCATTCAAAGTTTTTTCTTTTTCTTTTTTTTTTTTGTTTGATTGTTTGTGTGGAAAAGGACTTCTATGGGAAATTAACAGAAATCCAATTTCAAAAGAGTTTATCTATTTCGATTCAACATATGCTGGCCTTTAATTATTTTTAAAATATTTTTAAAAATGAATAATTTTGTCATTTTGCCAATAAATTTACATGTAAAAATATTGAACGAATGCATTGAAAATTAATTGAAAAATGAATTAGAAAATAATTTGAGATTAATTTGTTACAATAAAAGATGGATAAAATTCAAGTTCTAGTGGGTGTTACAAATATCTACATAAACTTATAACACTTTATAACACTTTAAATAAAAGTCAAAGAAATACTTGTATTCTAAATTAACTAGAAAAATGGAAACCTGAACAAAAAAAAAACACATGCTTCTGATTGTTTGTAAAGTGTTAAGTCTTCAGACAGAAATTTACATGTGCGATTAGGATTAAATCGGTAAATGGTAAAATTCAAAGTAAGAAGAAAATTAGAAAGAACGAAGGAAAAAGAAACATTTTCAGAATATTTAAATATTCCTTAATAAATGGCAAATGATGATACAAAATTTTTTTACCATTCCATTATAATTAACTAATTAATTAATTAACTAATTAATTAATTAATTAATTTTGCATTAATTATTTCTAATTAAGTTCAATTAATTTCTAAATAATTTCATTTATGATTTTCAGTTCAGTTTAATTAAGTTGAACGTTTTTAAGAATTTTAATTTAATTAAGATTTTATATGAACAAAATTGTCCATAAAGTTTGCCATAATGGAAAATTTGATGTTTTCAAGGAAATGTTACAAAGTAAAAATAATAAGATTTAGCCAAAATGGAAGCCGGCTGCTAGTGGTAACTGATTGATTCAATAAGATTTATGAAATTTTATAATTTCTTCTTAAAAATGTTATTGGGCCTTTTAAAATCCCTTCACAAATTTTTCAGCAATAGAAATGTGTGTCCATTCTATTAGTAACAATTATATTGGCATTTTTACTTCCATATTATTTTTTCAACGAAAAATTATTTGAAATTTATTTGAAATTGCCTTTTCAAAATTGTGAGACCTAGTTTTGGTAAAATAAAATCCATGATAAGTTCCAAGTTTTAATAACCATCTCAATAATAATATAAATATTTTTAAATTCACAATAATCATAAGTTTTTTCTTAATTAGATAAATTGAATATTGGATGCTTGAATTAAATGAAGGCAGTTTTTTATCTTGCGCCTTCAGTTCAATTCAATTCAGTTACATTTGATGCTAAATCATGTTTTGATTGATTGATCGATTATGTTGAGTTAAGTGAAGTTAGGTGAGTAGAAGAAAAAAATATTCAAGAAAACCAGTTAAACCAGTTTATTTGTTGACTGTTTGTTATTGACATATAAATTGTTGAGTTTTTCTAATGGAAATCTCATCTTCGGGGATGCCCTTGAAATGATTGCAGTTGACATTGCTTGAAGACAAGCCTTTTTCGTCTTTTTTCTCCTCTTTTCTTTTTGACTTTTTGACATTTTATTGAATGATGAGTTATACAAAGTTTTATACAAATTACAATTGCATTGTAATTAATCTCAATGTTTTTCTTCTTCTTTTTTATTATGTAGATTTTGAAATTATATGATATGGGGGAAATACAATTAAATGGAGAACATTTAACATTTGGCAATTAATCAATTATAAAGCTTTTACTTATTTAGGTTAGCATTGTAACATTTCTATTCTTTTATTTTTCTTTGCTTTTCTTTCTTTCTTATTTTTCTTTTTTGCTTTATTTTTTCTGAAATTACTTTCATGAAAGTAAATAGTAAATAATTAATTAAAATGAAATGACGCTTAGCAAAATAATACAACATAAAGCATTAGATTATTTGTATGCGCCTACTTCACCTAGATTTTACTTTTATTGCTTTTTATTTTATTTTATTTTGTTTAATCTTGTTTTGTAATTTTTTTTATTTAAGTTTTGTCTGCTTTCATAATGTTTCTATTCATTATTATATCACATCATTGGAATATCTACATCTAGTTTTATAATTTAAATCAATACAAATTTGGGGTAATGTTTACTTCATATTTTCTGCACAAGACATAGAAGAAATTCTTGGAAGACTTTGGAACTATAACAACATTCTGAATTGATCTACAATAACAATAACAATAACAATAACAAAAAATAACAATAACACAAAATAACAATAACAACAATAACAACAATAACAAAATAACAATAACAATAACAACAATTAAAATCTGTTACGCGCATTGCTTGAATGGCAGATTTTGTACAAGAGTATAAAATGATTCTGATGGTGGTGGTGATGATGATGATGATGATGATGATGATGATGATGATGATGATGATGATGATGATGAGATGATGATGAATGGATGGTGCATACTCAAACTGTGATCTCAACTAAATATACATAAAAATGATACGCCATCAGTTATTTGTTTTTATAACGTTTGCCAAAAATCCATGAAATACAAATAGAATTGTAAAGTAAAATGTAAATAGTAAATTTCTTGTAATAACAAAATAACAAAATAACAAAATAACAAAATAACGGTAATAAAAAAGCAATAAGAAATAAAGAAAAAGGAATGGAATAATAACAATAACTATCACTTTGCACATTCACATTTATATCTATAATCTCAGGCGAAAGGGTTCCCTCGCTCTTAGGAGTATGCAAACGTAAGAGCCACATCGTATGCTTATCTCTTGAATGGATGTCTTTCTCTTTTTATATCTACCATCCAGAAGTTAGGAGTATATTCTATTCATTTGATAATTATGTGTGTAACATTCAATAAGAAGGTGTCGGAGAACCTTTCTTGTGGATGAGTTGAACCGATTTAGAAATGTCTGTCTGTCTGTCTGTTTGTAGGTCCGCTTACCCGTGTATTGTTAACATTCTCCCGCTGCTTGCAAAACAACAGATAACAAGTTCAAATTTGATAAAAGCATTAAAAGTTCTTGTAGGCAGGTTGCTACTGAATATGAATAAAATCGATTGAAGGACACGCCCACAGTGTAATGTAAACTGAGACTATTTCAATTTTTTTAAGCAAAATTTTTAGTGTTTTTTACTTATTATTTGCAAACTGCAAACTGCAAACTGCAAAATATAGAAAGCTGAAATTTTGTACATGTAGTAAGGCTATTGGTCTACAAAACTTCTCCAAATAGGCCACGTCTCCGCGAAATTATACAATACCAAATTTTCATTTTTTTTACGTTCTTTTAACGTTTTTTTAATTTAAAATTGAAACTAGCAAGATTAATTCTTACATGGTGATTGGGTGAAGGGTATTAAAGATTTGGCCTCAGCAAAATGTAATTTTCTTACTTGGCTCTTTCTATGTCTTTATTATTTTACTTGAGTTTGTTTTCGCTGTTTTTTGTTTTTCTGTTTTGTTTTTTGTTACGTTGAATGCGCAAAAAAAGCTTAACTTGTCACATCATTGCATTATAAATCCAATACAAACACACGGATGGACACACATACAGAGGCATATACATATACACATATAGATATATATAGTTATTTATGTATATTAGATGTCATTCAATAAGTTTCCAGTTTTTAATAACTGCAATTAATAATTTCTTGCTGATGTTTTGTTTGTTCGGTTCAAGTTCGAAAGTGGGTACAAATTGTTGTAAAATTTTTCAAACGACTTGTCCATGACTCTTATGCTTCTTCTTCTTAGTTTTTGGGTCTCATAAAACGATTTTTCTATGCTTTCAATTTATATTCAGAGCAAAATTTGCTTCTTTTTTTTGTTTGTTTTCTTTTTTCTCGTTTCTGCTTGTGTGAGATTCAAACGATTCAAATAAAATCGATTATGTTGTTTCTCTATATCAGAAGAGTCAATATCCAAATTACAAATGCTGGTCCAACATTGCGAAGAATTTTCTTTGCTGATTTTTGGAACGTTTTAGACGAATTTCATTAAACTTTCTACTTTTAGTACATTCTTGTTCCATCCATTTCCATTTAAAGACCCAAATAAGCCTAAATTTTTCCTTAACTTCCATGAGCTCAGATTTTCCTGTAAACTTTTTAATATAAAATTTCTTCATATCCTTACGATATTAGCCAATTTTAGCAATATGATTTCGCTAACTTTCTACATTATTTTATAGATATTTTTTATGCTCTACGAAATAGTTGCCATATTTTGAGTATTCAGAGCATTTAGCCTGTTAGATTTAGATTCTTGTATGATTGCATTTGATTTGGTGTTTAAGCAGTTTATTAAGCCATTTTTATAACTTCAATATTACTTTTTTCTTTATATCAGTCCAAAACTCTAACCAATGAACAAATTTTCCTATCTCCTTTCTCTTGTTTTAACAATCGTAAGACTCCCTGATCACTTATAAATAAACAACTTGGAAATTTGGACTTATCTTGAATCTTATTCCAATTCAAGCAAATATCGCTCTATGTGCTGGCCTTTTTAAATCTTGAGATATGTAAACCCCGGAGAGCATTTACAGTACAATGAAGTGGGGCGTGAAGTAATTTATACATTGAAAATTTCATCTAACCTATTCAAAAGTTTTATTAAGGAAGAGTACAAAGTTTCTCTTGTTGCAGTAAGCGGATCACAATATCATTAAGTTTCGGAAATCGCTACATTAAATAAATATCATAAAAGTTCGCCAACTTAATATTGCCATGGATATGAGCTAATCTTGAGGCTTATTAAGTGACGTGATATATAAATGTATATTTAAAATTTATATAAAATGTAATAAAAGAAAAAAATTATAGTTTTATCGCTCAGAGACAACGAGGATAATAATTTAATGTGTTATTGTGTTATGTGTTGTTGTTGCTGTTGTTGTTAATTTTGTTGGAAACATATAACACTGTATAATGCCAATTTATTAAAGCTGCTCTAAACAATGGTTGTCGTTAAATGAAGAATCCGGCACTTACACACATGTAATTTGTAAATACATTTCTTGTATTTTTTTTCTATGTACTCGCTACTTCATCTTTATCATTATAATCTTCTGCTTCTTTTGGTTTTTTAATTATTTCTCTTCTTTTTCTTTTACTATTCCTCTTACTTTTTCATGTTATTTTTAAATTTTGCATTGTTTTTATTGGTGTTTCGTTGTCGCCGTTGCCGTGCCCGTCGCCACCATCATCATCGTCATCGTTGTTATAGTTGTTATAGTTGTTATTGTTATTATTGTTATTGCAATTATTATCGTTTGTGAAATGCGTTTTCATTTTGTTGTTATTGCTCATTTTGTAGTGTTGTTGTTACCATTCAGAGATGGACGATCGTGCTCTGTTATCACGCTTTCATAACATAAACACAATTATATATGTAATATTGGGTAATATTAAAAAGGATTGCTTGCATCAAAAATACAACAAAAAGCCACACGAAAAAAAAAACCAAATATTTTTTTGCTTCTAAAGAACTCTGTTCTTCCTTTCTTTGGACTTTTATTATTAAAGAGAATTAAAAAATTTTTAAACAGTTATCCGGAACGTTCAATAACACAATCTCTTGACAATTCGGCTGTCGATCTTATTAAATTTTTTGTAAAAATTTTTTTGAACTTTTCAGACGCTAGCGGCCGCCTAAGCGAGAAATATCATTGACATCAATATTTAATCAAATAATTAACTTGAGCAATTTATTTGGGGATTCCATCCTAAATTTAGCATTTCTTTTTTTTTCTCATAATGTTCACTTAGTTGCAAATCGAATTGGCCCTTTAAACTAAATGCAGCCTAAAATGTCACTTTTCGAATATGTCACCACTTCAAATTATCAAACAAATATTTGCTAGATTTATGAGTATAAAAATTAAAAATTTTGAGAGAGACCGTGTACATTTTTTAATACGATCCAATTAATGTAGTTTTAATTATAATAATTATGATTATAATTATAATTTTCCTTTATGTATTTTATGACTAGCAGAATTCAATTCAATTGAAATGAATTGACTTGAATTGAGAGTTGATAGTTTATCATTTTATATATTTTCTTTTTGAATGCGTTATCAAAGAAAATTTAAAAAAAAATATATATATATATATATATGCAGATAGTACAATATTTGTAATTCTTACTTCTTCTCTTCATATAAATGATTAATTTGATTGTTGTTGCTATTTTTAATATAAATCTTAATATCGATTTGACTAACAAAACGTTATTTGATCATATGATTGAAAAAATTGGACAATCCGTCTGCATTTTGTCGCATAAAAATTTAAGAGAATTTTGGAGTTTTTTGTTTTTTTTTTTTTAAAGTTTTCCCATTTCAATGAACGATTTTTAATGATTTTTATTGCTCAAAACCTTTTAATTGCTACTAAAATGGCAAATTTGATTTAAAAATTTGAAAAGTGAAGAAAAGTGTAAAAAATTTTTGCTACAGTGTATAAATTTCCAAGTCAAACTACAAAACGTTTAGTAAATTTGAATAATTATTTTTTGGAATGTACTTCATACTTTTAATTGATTATTCAGATAAAGCTTCTTCTATTCGTCCAATATTTGTACTTTCTATTTATTCCAGTTTTCAATTAATTAAAACAAAGAAACCTGAAGAGCAAAACGAAAATAAATATTTATCATACTATAATTATTGGCAGGCGTGGACGATTTTATTTACTAATGGAAAGTAGTATTTTGTAATAGCCTTCGTCTGTCTATCTTTAGTATTATTTTGTATAATAAGTAGAAAATATAAAAAAAAGAGATAATTTAATATTTTACAATTTAATTTAGCATTGACATGGCCGATTTGCATGATATTCAGATTGATATTATATAAAAATTTCCTTAAAATTTATGCAAATTTTTAGCTATCTAACTGTTAGAGTTTTTGAATTATATGACAAAATTGGGTATATTTAGAAAAAAATCGAAACTGGAACTGTGCTATTGGACAGAGGTATAGACATATCTAAATCAATTCAGAATTTGATGATGCTTTATAGGATCTTAGAGTCCTTTTTCTAGACCTTACAAACATAATGACAAAGTGAATATATATTTAAAATCTGGTTGGTGCGTTTAAAAAAAAAAACAACTGTGTAATTAAAAGGTTTTGCTTGATTTATTCTTAACTGAATGGTTTGTAATCTGAATGCGAATGCAACTCCTTCAACTCATCAATTAAACACGCAAAATAATAATAAATAAAGATTTTAATTATGCTAATCATTTTTGTTTAATGTTGCTTTTAACTTATTTATTTATTTATTCATATATCAAAAAATATCATTTCGTTATTGATGCAATTCATACCCCATGAAATTGTGTATCAAATTATACGATTGTTATAGAAACCATATGATTTATTATGCATTTGAATTTGAACTATTTATAATAGGACAATTATTAAATGAATTTTATATGATTTGTTTGGATTTTGTTTGGCTTTTGTTTGGCTTTCTTACATGATTTAATTTAATTTAATTGCATTTAGTTTAATTTAGTTTGAATGTGAATTTCAATTTGATTTATTATCTCTATATCTAATGGCTTAATTTTAAAATGCAGAAGTTATGCATAAATTAACTTAAAGCACTTTAATATATTGCTCTGTTTCATCTGTTGCTACATTTCATACAATTGAACTTATAAAATATCCTTTTACTGCAGCGCAATTTTTGGTTTTCTTTCTAAGCGTTCTTTTAAGAGGAGTTGAGTCGTAGGCGAACAGATAAATCGATCGACTCTAAAGTTGATACTTTTTTTCTTTATTAAAAGAAAATACTATGGAAGCTAAGACTTGACTTTGCACCAGAAAAATCAATCGTTGAGAAGTGATTTGTTAAATTTATTTTACCGTTTTCTTTAGTTTTGTCTCCAAGTGATATTTTCCCTTTTGTAGATCTGAAAACAATGCTCTCTGGAATAAAAATTCAATATTAATGAAGAAATAATTGCCAAACTTGAACCTTATTTTGAGGCTTAAAAGAAATCAATTCTATAAAATAGGCATCAAAAAAATATATGACTTTTTTATTGCTCTCTAAAGCAAATATTCATCTACGAAGTTCTCCCCGCCTGTATTATTCAAGAATTTAAAGGCCTTTGTCTTTGTCAAACGACTTTTTTCTTTTTCTTTTTGAAAAATTTCACATTACACAAAACAGATTTTGAAGAACTCGGAAAGTGTTATGTAGAAAGGTAGAAAATCCTTTTTATTAAGTTTTACATGATGAACTCATTATCATTGAGAATTCGGTTCAAATGCTCAAAGGATGCTTTCACAATGCACAATACAATGCAGAATACTTCTGCCTCTTTAAGCAAAATTTTCTAGGTTTTTCTCTAGAACGTATAGAAAGCCCGTATTTTACAATGTAAATTTGTGAAGCCTGCACGAAAATTATACAACTTTATCAAATAGAATCTAAGTGCTGGGTAACCAAAAATTTAGTTTCCCCTACTTGTTTGTTAAATCTTTATTTTGATACGATAATCAATGAATTTGAGAAATTTGGTATATTTTATATAAGAGTAATTATGTTGTAATGGCAAATATTGCTCGTTGTATGATAAATGTTGCATAAAGCCGAAACACTTTTAACAAATATTCATCGTTAACAAGTAACGATTAAAATCATTTTTATCTATGTTATATAATAACGATATAATGAAAAAAAAAGAAAAAAGAAAATGAAAAAACAAAAAAAAACCAAAACTTCAGTAAAAAAACCAAAACAAACGAAACCGTCATTCGTGGATATTAAATTTTAATTGCCCGACTCAATAAAATTATAATACGCAAAATTAACAAATGAATCAAATGTGTTCGTATCTTTCCTTACTATTACACTTCTCATAAAACAAAAAAAAAAAAATAGTAAAAATGGTAAAGTAAAACGTTGATTTAATTTATTAAAAAGCTGCGAACGTTTTATGCATGACATTTTATGCACTCGAAGATTGATCGGTCATCTTTTAGAAAATTATCAATGATATAAGTAAGTGTTATTGATTTATCGGGTACGGCAAATGAAAGTTTCCATTTGAATTGATTATTATAGATTATTGTAGAATGACTTTCCTCTTTATTAACCAATAGAAGTAACTGAAATGGATCTATAATATAAAATCAAGCTAAGTGTTCTTGGACTTTAAGTTTAAGAACTCTCCGTTGAGAGGAATGCAAGAATGCTAAGCATAAAGGTTGCGCCAGCTTTTTTAAAGGAGATAGAGATTTTTAAGATATTATCCCAGAGTTGATTCGAATAGTAAATACTGACGGCAAATACCTATTTTTATGATTTTAAACTGAAAGTGGCCTACAAGCACAATACTTGCATATTTATTTTTTATCTCAGTGTCCTTGTGTTCAATATGAATGTACTAGGAAAAAGAAAACTAAATCCTGAAGCGTGACAATATTAAAGCTTTAGAAAGCAATGCTCTACAACGCCTACTAAACCAACTATGCCATATAAGTTTGCATTATCCGATTATCCATTATCCGATTAAATTATGAAAACACTTTAACAAATAGTACAGAAAAGTTATACAAATATGAATTTTTTTTTTAATGTATAATTTACTTTTAACAGCCGTCAACAATTCTCAGAGGATTAAATTTATTAAAGAGTAAAATATCTTGGGAAGTTTTAACGACCATTAATAATTTATTATTATTATGATTTTAAATTATAATTATGATTTTAAATTATGATTATTTGTTAGTAACATAACATTTCTTGTAAATCAACTTTACTAATCTATGTTCGTTTTATTTGTTTTGTTGAAGTTGTTGCTTGCCAATTTAAATTGTCTTCGCTTGTCATTAGCTATAAAAATTAAACAAACTGCCATGACGATCAACAAATGAATAATCGATAAAAGAACGTAACATATTGAAGTGATACTTAATACACATAATAAATTTTGTTTATATCCAACTCCCAGAGTTTGGGTGTATATACATTTTGTTATTATATTTGCAACATCCAAAAGGAAGTGTTAAAGATTCAGCAAAGTACATAAACTTTGAATCAACATTAAATTCTGAATCCATTTAGATATGTCTGTCCGTCTGTCAATTTGGTCGTGTGTTCTCCCGCTTATAAAAAAGAGAGATATCGTGCTCAAACAAATTGGTATTGAAAATAGGTAAAATTTGTCATAGGACAGGCCCACAGTGCAACGTAAACTGGATTATCTCTGCTTTTTAGAGCAAAATTTGGTAATTTTTTGTGCTCATTATTTGCCAACCGCGAGAGTTCAATACGTGTTTTACATGTATACCTGCCGTAAAGACATAACTGCATGGTACACAATTGTACAAATGAGTGCTATCTTTGGTAATCATCTACATATGGTACATGCTAACGTCACGACTAGCTTCCAATTTAAAGCCCGTATTGCACCTTATATATAAAGCTTAACCTTTGGTATCCAGGTTGGGAGCCTTCTTATTACTCCTTGGTTTGGTTTGGTTAGTTCAATAAGTCTGCACGGTAAGCTACGCCCGCGATATGGGCACCACAGCCTCCACAAAGCTAATCTCAATATCACTACGATGGGCTTTATCAAAACTGGTGATCCCATGGTACCAAATTAAGCCTTTGGTCCGATCTCGTGACTTATGATGCGCCCTGATTGCCGGCAACACCAACGACCATCTCATGAGCCACTCCCAGTTGTGCAGTTACTTCTCGGGACTGGTTGCCCTCTTGCCAACCGCAACAGATGAAAAGCTGAAATTTAGCCTAAGTAAGGAGGCTGGTGGTCTACAATACCTCTACAAAAATCAGGCAAATCCAAGTCCGTTACGCCCATACCAAGTTTTATAATACCAAAATTTGCACCCTTTTATGTTTGCGCTTTACGTCTACTGCTGAACAATTGAAATGGGCTTTGGAAGGTAATGTCATGATGGATGGATGGTGGGTATCCAAAATTTTATGTTAGGTACACATAATTTTCGTACTTGTTTTTTTTATGAATGTGATGTTTGTCATATAAGTTACGTCTCTACCAAATTATTTAGGTCACACAAAAAATACTTTAGAATTATTAATGTTTATCAGGGAATTTTGATTTCATATAATACGTTTATTAAAGAGTCATCCTTTAATTAAACCGATTAACTTTCAATAGAAACATTTATGGAATTTTTATAAGTATGGCTGCCTGTATTTCTGTTTATTTGCTTATTATTAAAGTACAGTGCAGCATTTTTAAGTAATTTCCGGAAATTTAGGCGAACGCAGATAATTTTTTGATTCAGAAGCAGATTATGCAATTTTTGCTCATAAAGGTATCATATTTACATAACTATTGTTTGTCTTGTTATTTTGAAAAAATTTCTTACAATTTTCAACAAAAATAAACAGAAAAGTTTATTTTTGAGTTACAAAAGCAGATAGAACCATTTGGAAAATCTTCTATCTTATACGGAACTTTTGGATCGTTTCTAAAATGAAAATTATTAGTTATCATTTTCTGATCCAGTAAACCATTTAATTAACTTTAAAGTCATATTATACAAAGAACGTAAGCTTTTGCCCCAAAACTACCATAACATAACATTTTTCCGAAATGAAGTTGTAAAAGCATTATCTAAACTTTTAAGTATACTTCTCTGTGTTCCCTGCTTCATTTTTTCTCTATTTTATTTAACTATATTTTTTTGTTACTGGTGAAATGATTAATGAAAATTAAATAATTATTCGATATGTATGTGAAAATCTGAAAATAAAAAAAAAACATTTTGCCATCCAAGGACCCCATTCACAATTTTTAAGTAAATATAAAGTATTTTCAATGAAATTTGACAAATTAATGTTAATGCAATTTTTGTAAGTATTTACATAACGATTCTAATGTACCGTTTAAAAAAAAAATGAAATGAAATGAATTTTTTCATTTCGAAGCATGTTAACCTACTTTTAAGTTGCTTGTCTTTATCATCCCATATTTTTTTTAACTTTCAAATTATTATAAATTGTTTTGTTTTTTCGATTCCATTTTACCATTTTACCATTTTACCATAAATAAAAAATAGAAAGAGATGGTTTGCATTGAAAAATTCAATATCAATTTAAATCGAATATATCTTAAGTTTTGTATGCTTGTATTTATATATTTATATAAATATTTGATGAACATTTCCACTTTACGTCCAGTTAAGTGAATAACAGCAACAATTTAAGCTTACATATAAATATTGGTTACTATTAAAAAGTTTCACTTGTGATACAAATTCTTATAAGTTTATGCAAATGTTTGTGACACTTAAAAAGTACTCGTTCTAAATTTATCTTCTGTTATAACAATTGATTTAGAATTACTTTCTGATTGGTTTGGTTTGAGATTCACCCACATTCATCTGATATTTAGCTTATGTAATTTATATTATCAAGTTTTGGGAGTTGCAATTTTTTAAGATTTATTTAGAATAATTTCGTGTGAAGGCATGGTTTTTGTGGCAAAGGTATCTAATGATTTAGCGTCTTATTCTGTAAAATGTGCTTTGATGATAAAAATCGACACAAAATATGTAAGAACTTTAGAGTTGGTCAGTACAAGCTGTTAAATACCATCAATGAGAGTATTACAAGTCAATAAAACTGAAAATATTGTAATTTTCTAATTATTTAATAAGTTCGTTATATTTCAGAGAGGGTTCCAAAAATGCATACATGTGAATTAAAATGTGGTACACATGTTTTTCATAATAAAATACAAGGTACGGCCAATTTTTGCTAAAATTTATTCAAAAGTGAAACTTTTGCCCATGCAATGACTTTTTTTCGAAAAAGTAAATTAAATTATTTCCATAAAAAAACTTTTTTTTTAAGAAAGGTCTTATATGGAGCGATTTTAAGCATTATCAATGTGCATCCATGTATCAAATTGTACTAAAATATCTCGAAAATTGTGACCTCTTTAATAACTAATTGTACAGATATCGATATAAGAGATAATGGATTTATTGCAACTTTTTCTGGGTATTACAAACATCTGCAAAATTTATAATATTCTGGACCACAAGTCATGTAATGTATAAAAATTGAAGATCTGAATCAAAATGTGGATCGGATTGTTCAATTTTTTGTTTGAAAAATTCAAATTTTTTTCTTCTTTAAATGATTTAATTCTTGATCCGTTCCTTCAGCTATTGAAAAATATTTAATGACGTCTTGTCGGTTATTTAAAAATCTGATTGTCTATAACGCTACTACTTGATTTATTTTACTCGGGATTGTTAGTAATCTTCTCCTATTTTACGATTAACTATTCATTTACATCGATTAAGCATGTTATTTCATTCGCTGCTTTAATAACGGAATGATTTTACCATTAAAACTTCTAGAACGATATTGAGCAAAGTACTCTGAAATTCAGTACACGCTTAGAAGATTCTCATTTTAAACTATCGAAATTTTCTGATGATTTTAGCTTTTCTTTAGATATTTCAAACATTTTCAAATCAAAAGAATGGTCTTCTCAAAAAATCTAACCTGAAATGTTTCCAAATTATTATTATGGACTTTTTTTAATAACCCAATATATATCGTTCATTTTATTAATTTGTCTGATTCTGTTTTTCTTTTTTGTTTTTGTTTTGTTCTCTTTTGGTTTTTTCTTTTTTGTTTTTTCTTTTTTGTTTTCTTACTTGTTCATCGCATAAACCTTAAACGCTGCTATGCATGCAAAGTCATGCACAAGTATTTACCTACTTAAACATATACTGAAATGGGACAGTAATGGAAAATTACACACAATAAATAAGTAAAAAGTACAAGCAAAAGTAGAAGCAGTAAACAAAAGTCACAAATAAATAAACCAAAAAAAAAAAAAAAACCGAATGAAAATAAACAAAAGTGATATAAAGGCAAATCATTGAGTGCTGAGTAGTCTCATACAGGTAACACATATACACACATGTATAACAGTAACCCAATATTAAGAAAATATTGGTGGTACATACAAACACAATTACAGTGCAGCAAGCTAAAGTAAACGTGATAGTTAATAACAAAGGCAAACGTCCGGTGGCCTGCCTGCCCAATTCAAAATAAATTTATGTGCCATATGTTTGTTTTGCATATACGACGGGTAGATGGTGCGGCAATATTACACAGATTAATTATTGCCTTTATTTTTCTAACACATACATACATATACATACACACACATACACACACATACGTACATTTCATTTGTAAATTAATTATATAAAACTATTTGAATTGGCACTTTAAAGTATTGAAATAATGCCCCATAAAATTATTGTTGTTATCGTTGTTTTTTTGCTATAAATTTTTTTCTTTCTTTCTTTGTTTGTTTGTTTCTTTCTTTTGTTAATTGTACGACATATTGTAATTTGTGGCAATAATTACATGATTGAATAATCGAACATTTCTGCCTTCGTATGATTTCACATTAAAAATGTAAGTTTATTATAAATAATCGTCCAATATTTATTTTTTCAACAAATAAAGCAAATAAATTGCATTTTATAAACATTATATCAAATTAATGATGACAATTTCTTCAAGATGTCATTTTTAAATACTATTATTATTATATTGCCTTAATTTAGAAAATATCAATATCGCGATATAGATTTACGATTTATAAATTTATATTCATCCAATCTATGATGATCAATATTTCTTAATGATTATGTTATTACATCAAAAATATTATGGGTTTCATATTTTTTTAAATGTTAATCTAAATTAAATTAATCGATTGTCTTTAACATTTATTTTCTGAATGGAATTAAGTTTGTCTGTCCGTTTATCACTTAATTTATCCATTGGTATTTGGATCTGTCTATGTAAATTAATTTAATTAGATTAATTGGTTAATTGGATAATTGAAATTAATTATATAAATTTAGTTATATATAAAAAATTTTGATATTATTTAAAATCAGGCCATTTTTGTTTTCGATCAGTTTCCATATGAAACGTGTTTTTTTCTTGTTTAAAAAGAAAACTGATTACTTGGAAAAAAGTTTACAGTTGCATAACTGTATTTTAATACTAACATTAATGTACCAAATTTGGTTCAGATCGAATCAATGTTTTCAGCTTTCAGTCCCATAAAACGGACTATTCAAATTTCTTAAAAACCAAATAACTCAGAGTTTGGGCCTACATGCATTTTATTTTTATATTTGTAACATCCATAAGCGAGAGTCTTAGTATACTCTAAATAGTATATATATTTCTGATCAACACTAAATTTTGAATCCATTTAGATATGTCTGCCGGTTGTTTTCCCGCGCTTGCAAAAAAACAACAGATATCGAGCTGAAATTTGATAGAAACTTGGAAAATTCTTCCAAGCAAATTGATATTGAAAATGGGCAAAATAGGTCAAACGACACGCCCACAACGCAATGTAAACTGAGACTATCCCAGTCTTTTTTTTGTTTTTTTTAACAAAACAGCGATGATTTTTGGGCTCATTATTTGTAAATTGCAAAAGATCAATAAATTAAAAATTTGGCACAATTAGTAAGGCCATTGATGTACATTTCTTACTTGTTACCATCTAAACTTTTTAAAAATTTTCTTAACTTCTCATTTCGATATAGCAAATAGGTTTAATTTATTTGAAAATTGTGCGCTCACATTAACGATATAATTTGTTCATTTATTTTTAACATGGAGAGTGCACACGAAAAATTGCATTTAATGAAATTGCTTTGATGATGTACAACTATTTTTATAATTGTAATTCATTGTAATGCTGGTGAAAATTAATGTAATAATAATTAAGACGTAAAGCAAATTTATTAAGGTATTTAATTAATTAAATGGATTTTACAATGCGAATGGAATTTTTTCGTTTTTGTTTTTTTTTTGTTTTTGGTTTTTTTTTTTTTTTTTGGAAAGCTACGACCCTGTTTCTAAGATTCATAAAGGTATCGAAATACAATAAAACAAAACAGTATTACAACTATTTTTATAATTAAGTGAACTTCGATCCAATTGGATTGATTTATTGAAGCGAGAGCTTGCTTGTTATGTTTAAGTGATCGTCATAATGCTCCTTCAATTATTTCTTCTAATTAATTGTAAAGGCAATTAAAGTGGGCCTTCACTTCGTTCAACAATGTATGACACCTTTAGATGAATCAATATAATTCAAATAATGCGAGGATAATTTATAGGGCAAAGTAAAACGCTGCGCTATATGAAAATTTATTTTGACTTTTTTTTTTAATAAGCAGAAAATAAAATTTGATGCCATAAAATATGTTTGATAATGATTTACTTTCAACAATTATTACTGAAAATTAATAATTATAATTTATTCTTTTTATTGCTTAATTAGAAAATATCCAAATAAGGCATCAACGATACATCCAATTTCGAAACGTTTCATCTTCATATTAAATCACATTTGCTTAATAAATTTCATTGTAAGAACAAGCAGAAAAGCAATATGCAATTGAAAAGGACAGACATTAAGTGGACAAGTGAAAAAAGAAAATCTTTTTAGGAAATATTTGTTAATGGATTTTGTTGTGTTGTTGTTGTTATTGTAATGCATGTTGGTTTTATGTCAGATAAAATTTGATTGGGACTTTATTAATATAAATTTCCAGTCACAATAATTTTAATAATAATAAATTTATAAACATAATAAAATAATAATAATTCAATTATTTTGAATGATTAATTTATGATTTAATTTCTTATGCTTCTTTTTTTGCAGTTTTCCATAAGTGAGATGTGGAATAAACTTCTCATCATATTAAAAATAAAAGTAAATTGAAAAAAATTAAAAATAATTGAAAATTGAAAGCGTTTTTAAAAAAATGTTTTCAATAATACAGAAAAGTGAAAATATCAATTATAAGCAAAACTTTTTAGTTTGAAAAAGTGATAAACAAATCGAAAATAGAACATCGAAAACACCAGCTGCTGACTACTCCTGTTGCTGCTATATATATATATATATATATATATATATATATATATATATAAATCAAGAAGAAGAAGATTGATAACTACAACAACTTTATTGAAAGTAAATCAAATTTATTAAGGTAAATCGTGTAAAGAGAACTGAGCAATATTTAAAAAATTAAATAAACCAAAAATACGAAATAAATAGAAATTGAATAGCAAAAAGCAAAAAGCCAAAAAAGAAAAGGAAAAGTAAGAAAATTGTACGTACCTAGAATGAAATTTTGGATACCTACCACCCAAGCACCAAAGCCTTTGTCTTCCAGTTATGCACGGTTGCAAACGGAAATCCCAAAAATAAAAGAGTGAAAATTTGATATTGTACAATTGCGCGTAGGCATGGTCCATTTGCATGATTTTTGGATAAATGTTGCGGAACAATGCTGCTTACTACTGGTGCAAAATTTTACCTTTCTATCTTTTACATTTTGCAAATAATCATGATATATGTGTGGCGGGTACGCACGAATTGGCTTCAGTCAAAAACATTTTTACTTGATTTGTTTTTGTTGTATGAGAAATAATAATATTTATGTAAAACATCTAAAACAGCTATCTCTCAATTATTGTGCTTTAATTGAAAATATATAAGTTTAATGAAAATGGAAAATGGAAAATGGAAAATGGAAAATGGAGGTAGTCAATAATTATGATAATACACAAATGGAACAGGGTTATGCAAAATAAATCAGATGGTAAAAAAAAAAAAAAAGAAATGAAAACAAAAAAAAAGATATAACGTTTAAAAAAATTCAGAGAAATATGAAGATGAGTAATAAAGCATTAAATAATAAATTTCTCATATGGAAATTGCCCCAACAGTGTTGTAGGCCCATTAATCTACTGAATCGTATTAACTTGTTCTTTTTTTTAGAATTTCAAGCATTTCAAATTATTAAAATATGCATAAAATACATAAAATATTTTAAAAGTACTTGTTATACGGACAAAATCAGATTAATTCTATAAAAATGTTTAAATCATGGATTCAATATTATAAATCTAAATCAAAATTATTTCTCTATTAAATTGTTAGACGACTTAAAGTCTGCCAGGCAAGATTATGGCATCCGTTATTTTGTTTATCGACCATTTTGAAAAAGCAAACAAGTATTTTTGGACTAAATTTGATAGACATCTTTTTTATCTTAAAAAACAATTCAGTACAAATTTATGTTGAAATAAATTTAAGATTGAACATATTTTCCATATAACAACTATTTGTTTTGAAAAATGCGTTATATAGGGCATGGTCGTTAAAATGGTCCGATTTTAACCATTATCCACAGGGTTCCTTTCTAGGCTAAAACACACTCATATACAAAATTTCAGTAAAATATCTCTAAAAATGTTACCTGATAAACAGGCAGGCTTAAAACGCATCAGGAAGTGATTCTGAGTTGATCGATATAATAAAATGTGGGTCTATGTCAACAACCTTCGGTTGTTATTAACATTTGCTTAAATTTTGTAAAATAACCGATATTTTCGAGCATTTTTTCTTTGACATCTTTATATAAAGTTTAGCTTCTTAAAGTCTTCTAAATTTCTCTCTTCTTTTGTAAACTATGATTTCATTATAGATTAATAATTGTAAAAATTTCTATTATATAAATTACAATTTTGTATCAAAATTAGACCATTTTCTATAATATTTCATAATCAATTGAAATTCGATTTTCCGAGGAATAGAAAAATGCTATTTTAATATAAAAATTGATTAAAATATTTTGTTACATCTTACTTCATGCATAATAACAATTTCATTAAAAATGTTTTAACGTATATGAAAATTTTTGTAATTTATTCGATGATGAACAAGTTTTCCATAAAACTTTTAATATTTCTTGCTAAAAGATTCATAAAAAATTTTAAACACGTCCTTATCTTTGCATTATCAACCACAGTGCAAAGATTTTTTCATTATTAAAGTAAAATAAATGCAGGCAATATTGTACTTGCAACGTTGTTGGCTTGTTCATTTTATTGGAGAAAAAAAAAAAATTATGTAAATGAGACCTTAAAAAATCTCCAATAAACGTATATAAACATGCAACGTGCACTTTATATACTTTACACTTGTACTTGTATCACACAAAAATATTTCTGGCACAATAACTTATATTTCCTCCTTTTTAATATTACTAAAAAAAAAAAAAAAAAAATTAAAGAAAATTAAATAAACATTATATAATCAATCGATCGGGACTGACTCTAAATAAATACCCACCATTCATTAGTTCATATGATTTTATATGATTAAAGTGTCAATAAAATGTATCAAATTTTCAGATAGTAAAAAGAAGAAAAAATTGTAATTTTTAAATTATTCAAAATGATCGAAACTTGATTTATATAAATTTAAATTTGGATTTAAATTTGTTATACTTAATTATTTTTAATTAATTAGTATGCTCAATAATCTAGATGAATCGCTTTTTCAAAGGAAAGTAAACAAATTGCAAAATTTGGAATATTCAAAGCAAAGTTCCTTAGAGTGCACTTAATTTTTAGATCTCTATTTTGATAATAAATTTTACATAGTCAGATAATGCTAAATCGAATTAGCAAGTTATTTTAAGATTTTTGATATAATCAAACCACTGCTGTACTGTAAGTACCATAAGTATCATAAGTACCAGAAGTGAAAAGTTAAGTCCTTTATGATTAAGGCAAGTGATAAAAATGTGAGGCCAAACCTATGAAGCTTGAATCTTTCATACAAAAATGTAAAATTATGCCGAATTTGTCCAATGTCCTGGCTGATGTCGTTAACTTTTATTGATTCACGCAATCGTTTAAAAACACTGAGAAGATAAAACTATTTCAAAGTCCATTTCCGTGTTCCATTCATCCGCTTAAACATTTTTTAAACTATCAATAAGAAAAGTATGCTACGCAAAAAGAACGATACAAAAAGGAAATAAGAAAAATAAAACTAGAAAGTAAAGGATGAATTGCGAGGCCAAAAAGGTTTTACCATTTCTATTTATAAACTATTTATAAACACTTTGTTCTTGTCCATTTATATTTGCTATTGCCTTACATTTAAATTTAAATCCTTTTTATTTTATGCATACATTTGGTCGAGTAGGTAGGTCAGTTAATATTTCATAAAATAACATGCCATAATGTCCCGAGTACTGGAGCATTACAAAAACGTAGAAAAAAGAAAAGAAAACAGAGAGAGAGAGAGAAGAGAGAGAGAGAGAGAGAGAGAGAGAGAAATAATTTTTTTTATTATTTAAGAGCATTTGGAAATATGAATAATAATAATCAACTTATATAAAATATTGTTTTGACACTTTATTCAGTCTCCTTTTTTTCTATTTACCTTTTTCATGTTTTCTTTTTTTTTTTTTTTTTTTTTTTTTTGGTTAAAATTATTTAATCTCGCAATTTTAGTCTCTTAAGTTTTAAATAACAAATTACAAAATTCTTCTTCATTATCTTTCATTTCTTCTTCTTCTTAGTTAGTTATATTATTGAATTTTTCTCTGTAATCATTCAATGCGCCGACTCTATGCCATTTCCAGATTTCTCCTTGACCTTGAACTGTTATGCAAAAAGTGCAAGAAAATAGCACCAAAAAATAAAGAGAGAAAAATAAAAATAAAAGAAACAAAGAAAGAATTCCAATATTATAATAGTTTTTTATATCAAATGGCCTCACATTTCTCTTATCAATTGATTTACTGTAATGACTCTATTTGCACTTCTTAGTCTAAGTTGAAAAATTTGACAAAAATTTAAAAAAATTGGCAAAATTTCCAAAAAAAAATTTAAAAAATTGGCAAAAATTACAAACTTTGAAAATCATTTAAGTAATAAAATTGCATAGTACTTGGAATAACATTTCAGAATTGTTAAAAACTTGCAATATTTTATGAATTATTTATAGCGATCTAAATGGTTTCGTTAATTCAAAAATGGCCCATTATTTATGTGAAATAAATTCATTATATTAATTAATTAATTAATTATATTAATTCTTAATTTATTATTGAATATTTGAAATGGATGGATGCTTAATGATATTCAGAGGGGTCCAACATGGACCCCTGTTTTTTTTTTTTTTTTGAATGCAGAAAGTACAATATCTAATGCTTTATATTGTTGCATAAAAATTCCCACTTCTTGAGTTTAATGCATTTTATATTCTCCATTCTCTTTATTTAATAATGGTTTTAATGTTAAATTTGAAAATTTTTAAAGTCTCTTGCATAAATGAAGGCCACACTCTTAGGAAGAAGAATGTTATTTAAAATTTTGAGGTGGATTCTATTTCATAGACTATTTCATTTAACATTTAGAGTAATCACGAAATGTAAACTTTATTTAAATTCTTATTAAATAAATAGATGGACAGGCAGGTGGACAGACAGATGGACAGATAGATGGACAGATAGATGGACAGACGGATGGACATACGGATAGACAGATAGATGGACAGACAAATGAACGAACAAATGGACAGACGGATAGACAGATAAATGGACAGACAGATGGACACACAGATAGACAGATGGACAGACTGATGGGCAGACTGGAGGACAGATAGATAGATAAATAGACAGACAGATAGGTAGAGAAGCAGATGGACAGACAGATTGTCAGACAGATGGGCAGGCTGATGGACATACACAGATTGACAGACAGATGGACTAATAGATAAGTAGAGAGACAGACAGATACATAGACAAATGGATAGACAGATAGACACACAGAGAGACAGTATTTAGATCATATCACATTATTTATTTTATTTCTTAAATTATCGATTATTATTTTTTAATTTAAAGCAATTAATTTGTGGTATTTGATGAAGTGGATGCAATCGCGTATGGTATTTCATTATTAAATGATTGATGCTGAATGAAACTTTAATCAAGAGAAAAATATCAATTTTCATTAAGAGAAATGCTTCTATAGAATTTATGTTATTATCATTATCTTGCTATAAATCTGAATCATATAATGCCATTTGGACGGGCTTCCATATGAGAATTGTTCATTTGAATATATTTCATTACAATCACCATAACAAAATTCAAGTTTGATTTATGGCTTCAAAATTTTTTCAAATATTTAGCACTTAACATCAACGTTGCTTTCAATTATTGACATTTTTAATTAATGTAAGAGAAATTACGATGAAAATTAAGAAATCTAAATGTCTATTTGTCTGTTTATTTAATTTTCTATTGCATTATATTGTTTGACTATAAAAAATTGAGCTAATTCTATCGTTGACAATTCTTGCCTGCTAACTGGAATAGATCCTATAGATCAAATAATTTAGATAGTTCAAAAAATATGCTTCTAGGGCATTCTAAATTAAGAATAATTTATTCTTCACATATGACTCGAATAAGTTAAAAAAAATATTGTAGTTTATAGCAATGTTCTATGTCCATTGTAAGTATGATCCTACAAATCGGCCAAGCCTATTAAGCATAGCAGCGTACTCTTCGTTTGATTAGACTAATTATCTGGTTGCTGTTTCCTACACACTTTTCAATCTGTCGATTCCAATTTGATTTGTGTGTGTATGTAATTGAAATAGTAATTGTAATTGTAATTGCAGCACCATAAAGCAGCAAAGGCCAACAAACAAATTTTCATAAGAAGAAAATTCTCATGAATTATATTATATGCCATCATCTAAAGGATTTATCCATCTTTGTGTATTTTTTTTTTCTTTCTATTTTTCAATGATATTTCAACAATTTATATGAAGGCAATTATTAAAAAGTAACGCTTATCTAACGTAGTCAGGTAAGTTAGCCATTTCTATAGATTGGTGGATATGTGTGTGAATTTGTGTACTATCAGAAAGTAGAAAGAAGAAACAGAAAAAAGTGGGCCAAAAACATTAACAATAACAATTTGTTTTCTTTTGGTTTTCTTTGGCATTTCTCAATAAAATCCAAAAAACTTTTTGCTTTTTTTCCTTCTTTTATAAAATCTGCTTTAAAGGTGAAAATGTTATTGTTATTGTTATTGTTATTGTTACCTCAATATGTTTGCCATACAAAAACCACAAAATTCCAAATAAAAAAGAAAAAGAAAAGAAAAAATTCATACCAAATCAAATTAAATAAAATAAAAGTGTAATAAAAAATTAAAACTATATAAATATAAAATATGATCAACAAAAGAAATATAAAAAGGAAAATCAAGAAAAATAAATGAAAATTATTAGCGGAAAAGAGATAAGAAAAGATGCATTTGTTAGATAACAAAAATCTTGAACCGTTACATTTCGCTGATGTGGGCGTAACTTTCTTATATAATGCAATGTAAATAAGCTGAAATCCATCCAAATTTGAAATGATATTTGTTGTGGGTGTGCCACTTAACCGTCTATACCGCATTTCTGGATTTGAAAAATCCAGCTACTATCAAATTTAGTAGCCAATCGAATGTCATTTCGTTAATTTTTATGATCATTTGCAAAGGTCTATAGACATAAAGACAGACAGACAAAGAGATTAATAGACATATAGACAGACAGACAGATGAACAGACAGATGAACAGACAGACAGATAGACTGATAAATAAGTAGTCGGACAGATAGGTAGACAGACAGATGGACAGATAGATGAACAGACGGACAGACAGATAGATGGGCAGACAGATGGACAGACAGATGGACAGACAGATAGACAGATGGGCAGACAGATAAACACACAGACAGATAGACAAATAGACTGATAAATAAGTAGACAGACAGATAGGTAGACAGACAGATGGACAGATAGATGGACGGATAGATGGACAGACATATAGGCAGGCAGAAAGGCAGGCAGACTGATAGAAAGATGTCTAGAGAGACAAACGAACGGGCGAATAAGCTGAAAAGGCACATAGATAAATTTAGAATTTCAGATTGGTCAAGTTTACATCAATTTTATGTATTTTGTCAGGGGTGCATGTGATGTCTATTTTATTTTTGGGTATAAACAAAATAATCGTACCGCACGAAGTTGTTAGCGGAAAAGTTGAGTATAAAAATAATTTGTATTCATATGTGCATGGAGCACATGAATCAATATTTATACATATTTATATATATATAATATTATAATATATATATATAAATATATATTATATATATTATATTACATATATGTACCTATGTATGTCTGTATGTAAGTATGTGTATCCATCTACATTTTTACATGTTCATAATTTGTGCGGTAAGCAATTATGCTTCATGATGAAGTTACTGTAATTCTAACCTTTAACTTACTAACTGCTAAAGCTCATTGTGCCATATAAATATTTATGTATGTAATGTAAATACATATATATAAACACAAACACACGCCACCACACACACACACACACACACATACATATACACGCATACATGCATCCATGTATATTTATGTTTCTGTTGGGCACAAACATCAAATGTCATTCGCAATGTGTGTGCGCGCACGCGCGCGTGTGTGTGTTGTGTGTGTGGTGTGTGTGTGTTTGTGTGTGTGTGTACCTGTACCTGTACCTGTTCCGTTTGCTTATGCATTGAGGACGAATATTGATATTCTCTTCTTTTTCTCTTTTTCAATTTTCCGTAATTAAATTTCGATTTATTTTATATGAAATGAAAGGAAAAAAATAGTATAAAAGGAAAAGCGTACAAGCACACACACGCACACATACACAGAGAGACAGAGAG
This sequence comes from Melophagus ovinus, assembly GCA_023089585.1. Taxonomy (NCBI): domain Eukaryota; kingdom Metazoa; phylum Arthropoda; class Insecta; order Diptera; family Hippoboscidae; genus Melophagus; species Melophagus ovinus. The sequence continues at coordinate 7,737,917 of JAKKIB010000180.1, forward strand.
AGAGAGAGAGAGAGAGAGAGAGAGAAAATGATTAAATAAATTAAATTTTATAAAAGTTGTAAAAAAATGCCATTTAACACATTGGTAAATAAGTCGACAGATTTTTATTTTTTTTTTTGATTTCTACACTCAATCGATTCAGTAAGAATGAACCTTTCATTTCTTTTTTTTCTTGTATTTTCTTCATGCATTTTAAAATCATTGAAAGTTAAAATTTCGAAATGTCTAGAAAACTTTGATATATATCGTTTAAAAACAATAAATCGCAGATTTATTGACCTATATGTTATTACATTTTATGTGTATATTTGATTGTGTTACAGTGATGGGAAAGCTGAAAATACTTTAGCAATAAAATTTTTGAACAATTCGTTAAAGGTTAAGCAAATCTTTGCATCACGAAGAATTTAAGTCCTTCAGAATTTCACTCTAAAAACAAATTGATCAGTAAATTATTGTCCGGTAGTTTTGAGAACCCGCTTTCATAGTTCAATCTTATTAGCATGTTGAAGGCTTATTCAAATTAATGGAAGCAAATTAGGGGAATTGATTCAAGGAGTCAAAATCAACAAAGTGACAAATACCAATTTCTGAAAAATTTGCAAAGTCTTTTATGTGAGATGAGTTTCGTAAAATTCAAAATTCAAAATTCAAAATTCAAAATTTAAAATTCAAAATTCAAAATTTACATTGAAACTTAATCTACCTTACTTAAACGATTTGCTAACCATTTCCACAAAAGCATTTCCAAAAACATAAAAATCTATTCAAAAAAATAAAAATATTCTAAAAAAATCAAATAGAAATTTATTGCGGTGTTAAGTGGGCCCCATCTAAAACTATCGGAGTAAACATTATACGTTAAATGTAGTCTTATTATTTAATTGAATTTAAGTTTCATGGCTACATGGTAAAATAATTTGTCTGTCGCAATTAATTTTACAAAATAAATTTTTAATTTTGTTATTGTGTAATAAAATCATATTCTTTTCAAATAAATTGAAGGCAAATTTTTATTCGACAAACTGAAATCTTTCATGGGAATTTTTACACATATATTTTACTGATATTCTATAAGCGAACAATACAAAGTAAGAAAAATGGCATAACAAAAATTAACAATAATATAAATCTTCAGATTTTTAAGGTGTGAATTACAATAAAATTTTAAAGAATACAAGAAAATGTAAGTTGCCTAATGTTTGCTTTGTGAGATTTGGTTTATGGCTTCTTCTTATTTTTTCTTTTTTTTTTTTTTTTGTATACCCTACACCACTCTTTATGCAGGATATTATGCAGATGTTGGCAACACCTAAAAGGAGTTGAGATAGAATCACATTTTATTATTCTCATAAACATAGAATCACTACCTGATTTAAGCATATATGTCTGTTTGTCTGTCTGTCTGTCTGTCCTATGTTTTTCCATGTAAATTTCTTATCAAGCGAAGGATCTCAATTTTGGAAATATTTTAATGAAATTTGGACGTGTTTTGTTGTAGAAATCAACCCCATAGAAGATGGTTAAAATTGGATCATTTTTACAACCATGCCCCCCCCATATAAAGCCATTGTTTCTTCAACATAAAAAGCATGTGTAGCAAACTTGGTTCAGAAAAATACGATACTGATCTGTAATTGTCCCACTTTTATTGTTTATCCCTCTTTCCTTCACGCATACATAAATTCTTCCTCTTTTGTTACCTCTCGTTCGCTGAGTGTTATCTCAATTACTTAATTACTTTTTGTGTTTTTAATTTGTTACGCAAAAGCTTTGAAAATTTAAATACAGATTTGATAAGAAGTTCTTCATATTAATTAATCAGCAGTAATTGAATAATTTTTCTTTTTTTTTCATTTATGCAAAGTTTAAAGATTTCTTTTTCTGTGGTTTTTAAAAGATATGAGAAGAAATTATAAATTCTATTTATGTTCGTCTATTTGTAAGTTTATGGTTATATCAAGCAAGTTATTTAAGACAATTTTAAGTTATTAAAATAATATAATAATATCGATATAATCGATATTCTCTTGTTACATTCAAAAAAGTTAAATGGCTCAATAAAACTTAAACTTATAATGATAATTATGGTGATACATGACACAGTTATAGCCTTTTATTGTTATATATAACATTACATTAACGGTAGCTAAGCTATAAAAGAGCTTATTCAATTAACTCATTAAAGTACTTCGAATGCAATTTGTTGTTTATTTGTTTCTTGTTATGTGGTTACACTAACATGAATATGCCGCACAAAATTGTTGACGCAGGTCATACATATATATATATATATATATATATATTATATATATATATATGTGCGTGTGTGTGTGTATGTATGTGTGCGTTAAATAAGTCAAATTGGTTATACATTTCCATTCAATGAATAAAATAATACGCAGTTATTGCAAAAACGCAAAATGTTGAGATCGCTTCACAGTTAATAATTTCATTTTTTATAGCATAACTTAAGGTGTTTGAGTTAAATAATAATTTTGTGTGCAACATCATTTAGGTTATAAGATATAATTAGTGTATAGATATTTAAAGTAAGGTTCAAAAAGTTGCCAAATGGACGGTTCAATTTGGAATTATTTTGTAGGTAGATTTAAAAACTTTTCGTTTATCAATTTGTCTGTTAGAGCTTTTAAAAGTTAGTAACAATCAATTATACAATTTGTATTTGTTCTTTTGTATTCTCGGCGAATTTTAATGAGTTTTTCGTGCATATATTTCGTTTTCTTTTACCAAAACTATTAAATCATTTTCCAGAATACATATAAAATATGATTTATAATGCTATTAAAAGCAAGAGCAATCACTTTAAGAAAAATTAAAAATATTATCTCCAATAAATATCTTAAATACATATTTATATATGAATTTGCGTTTATAACACGATAATGTTATGTTTGATACGTGATACGTGGCATAATAAATTTTTATGTAGTACATTGACATGACTTAGATATGATTTAGATAACTTTACGTTTAACACTTAATTTAAAAAAGTCTGCATGGGCCATAAAGAAACACTTTGAAATTCTGCTTCTCTGGAGAAAAATTCTATTACTTTGATCTAGCGATTTTTTGTTTGGGTTAGTTTTTCAAAATAACTATTTCGAAAATTATTATTGTTCATTTAAGTGTAGAGTGTAGAGGTTTGTAACATCCAGAAGGGTCTTAGGTAGGCTTATCTCTTTATTGAGCCAAAACTACTTTCTATGACGTCTTCTCATTTGTCCATCCTTCCGTCCATTTGTGTGATATCTATCTGTGCAATTATTTATCAAGTTGGAGATTTTAATTTTTGGTATATGCAAGCGTCTATTGGTGGCAAAATGTTTATGGTTAATTGCTTAAGATCATACAAATTTTTACAATCGTTCTCTCTACATTTAAAGCCTTATTTGTTACACTTCTCTGACGAACTTTTTAAAAGCATTTCAATATTACACAACTTTCCTTACGTGACTTCTAATTCATTTTGATTTTGTTTTTTTTTTTTGTTTTTCATTTATTTTTTGTAATTATATTAAACAAAATGATGTACCACATGTCAAAGACGATTTCCATGGACTGGACCATACTATTTCTATTTGTTTTTCTTTGCCTCAATTTTAATAAGTAACTTGTTTAATTGATCCAAGGCAATTGTAAAATTCCTTGAACTATTTTTATTGTATATTGTGTTTTAGAATGTGATATTGAAATTGAAATTGAAATTGAATTTTCATTAATTATAAATTTTTTGCATGGCTTTCTGTTAAATGAACAATTTAAAAGTACAAAAAATTCTTAATGAACATGAGAGTATTTTAATTAATATTAATTACGTCAATGCATGTCCATGTATCTTTGTATGTCTGTGTTTGTGTATGTATGGTGCTCTACATATATGAAATTATATCTTTTAGTATAATAAAAGTGTCACTATCACTATCACTGTCACTGTCTCTGCAACACTATTACTATTCCTCTTATTCTGACGTTCAGATTTTACTATTATTTTCATGAAGTGAATTAAATGAAATTACAAATGCAATTACTTTTATGGGTAATACACTTAATACAATTTTTATTACTATTATTATTGTTGCTAATAATGTTGAAAATGCTGATGAGTAATTACATAAGTATATAAATCATATTTCGACGCAAATAGAATTTTCTATATTCAGCATTTATGTTTTCCACGGTAAGGAATTTAGAATACACTTGTATAAGTATTTATATATGTGAAGGTACTTATATATAATAAAGTACTTATACTCGTATCAATATAAATACTTATAGATATATATAAGTACTTAAATACGTATAAACATTTATACTCATATACTCACAGTAGAAGTACTTATATAGTACAGTGTAAGTTCAATTAATATTTGGGTGTAAGTACTTAGTATAATGTGATAAGTACTTATATGGTGTAAGTTGTATAGTTATCTTTATTGTAGATTGTAAATATTTTTGTGGGTGTAAGTACTTATATGGTTATAGGTACTTATGTGGATGTAAGTACTTATATGAGTGTAAGTCCTTGTATAAATATAAATACTTTTATTGGTGTAGTACTTCTATAGATGTAAATATTTTTGTGGGTGTAGGTACTTATATGGTTATAGGTACTTATGTGGATGTAATACTTATATGAGTGTAAGTCCTTGTATAAATATAAATACTTTTATTGGTGTACGTACTTATATAGATGTAAATATTTTTGTGGGTGTAAGTACTTATATGGTTATAGGTACTTATGTGGATGTAAGTACTTATATGAGTGTAAGTACTTGTATAAATATAAATACTTTTATTGGTGTATGTTCTATAGATGTAAATATTTTTGGGGTGTAGGTACTTATATGGTTATAGGTACTTATGTGGGTGGGGATTAGTAAAGTACTTACATGAGTGTAATTACTTATATAGCAATAAAGATTTATATGGGTGTATGGATTTTTATGTACTTAAATCGGTGTAAGCACTTATTAATGAAATTTTCGGCTCGTTTTTATTTTATTGCCAGCTTGTTTAGTCAGCTTAAGGTGTTTTCGTTTGGTATAATTCTTACAAATTTATTTCAATATTTTGTCTGTCAATTACAGGCATCATTAGGCTTTATTCTTGAAAAAAATGTTAAACATATTTTTATGTGTTCTGTGTTTTGTACTTTTATTTTAATAAATAAAAAATGTCTTTCATTCTTTAATGAAACTTTCACAAAAAATCGATCTATATGCACATTTTTATTAAAATCCTTTCAAAATTACATTAAAAAAAATTTTGTTAAATAGTTCACAAAGTTGTGCTACATATTTTGCTTTATGTCTTTGCTAGTTAAATTCACATACTTTTTAAATTGTTAAAAAAATTATCAAATATATTTAAGAGTGATTACGTTAAGGTTTGTCGCAAATTCTTTCTTGCCCTCTATTTCCTTAATTTCGAATTTTTCCAATTTTCACTGAAACTTTACTATTGAGACATTTAGAGTTAAAAGAACAAACAAGTAAAATATAAAGAGTTAATACATTAAATTGAAGTATCATTCTTTCTTAAATAATTATTTAAGTTATCAAATGAAATATTATGAGAGAACATGATAATGATGATGATGATCAATAACCTGAAAATTATGCAAATAATTTACTGTTGTTTGCTTATAATCATGTAAAATATCAAAACACAGATATATTTGTATCTATAAACAATAGGAAGCAATAATATTAAACAATATGAATAAAATAAAAAAAAATAACTAAATTTACTATAAAAATGAACGGAAACAAAATAGAAAAAAAGAAAAAAATTATGAATAAATAGAGAAAAAATAAATGAGAAATTATTAAAATCATAGTAGACTCGATTCTTAAATACGCTACACACAAATTTATTTATGATTGTATTATTAAGAAAGTGTAACAATAATCGAATATCAAGAAAGTAACTAAAATTAGAATTAGAACTTTGAAAAGTTTGTTAGTTGAAAAACGGCCACCAAAAAAAGTGGCCTTATTTAGTTAAAATTTGCACAAAGATTTTATTAGATCAATAATACTATGCTGGATTCCTACACGTTATAAAATATAACAAAATTCGAAATTTTAGGTGATGAGAAGTAGTTGGAACAATTGTGCAATTTCATTTCTTTTCAATACGATTGATCTTGCTTGGACCGAAACATGCCTTTAGTACAAAATTACATTGATAATTCGATTCAGAAACGAATTATAAATGGAGATATATGAAATAATGGTACAGAATTATTTTTAGTCCATTTTAAGTATTAAAATTTGTACACTTCTGTGGAAATTTTATTTCGTCATATTTCGTTGCGCATCCATTAAAACAGATTTATATTCAGTTATTGTAAAATTTTCGTTGTAAATCCAACAAATATTATATTTTTTTTTTCAATTATCTGAAAAAGTCAACTCTATAATTATCAAATAAAAATACATGGAAAAATAGAAAATTTACAGAAAATTTACAGAAAATTATTTCGGTTAACGTTGTTCAATGTTTCAATGTTTCAATGTTTCAATGTTTCAATGACAAATATTAAATTTAATGTAGCTCAAGTTTTGAGTTCTAGTTTTTGGGTTTTAAGGTTTTAAGATTTTAAGGATTACGATTTGTATGATTGATATTCGATCATAATTTGTTGGGATTAATCTATTTTTTTTGTTTTTTGTTCTCTGTTCTTCTAACCATATTTTTACTTTGTAATTGCCATAATACAATGCAGTTAATTTAATGGATATGAATAAGTTGCACTTGTGCATTATTATCATGATTATTCCTTTTACATTAACCGTTGCTGTTATTTATTGTTGCCATTATTTATTATTTTAATGCGTTTTTATGCTACTGCTGCTGCTTCTGCTGTTTCGTCTTCTTCTACTTTTTAACTTTTTGTTGATATATGCTTTTTGTTCAAATGAAGTTTTCTTCTTTCAGTTCAAATGGTGAACTTTTCATTACAAAAAAAAAAAAAAAAAAAAAAAAAAAAAAAAAAAAGGAAAAAAACAAAGACCGAAAGAGAGACACAGAAAATAAAAATAAAGAATATATATATATATAAAAAACATAACAAGTAAGATAATTATATTTGGCTGAATCCAATTCTTGGATACCCACCAGTTTTTTCGGTATAAATTAAAAACGTAAACATAAAAAATTAAAATGTCTTTGGTATTGTATAATTACGCGTAGGACAGACGTTGTAAATCAATAGCCTCTCTACTTGTACAAAATTTCAGCTTTCTATCTTTTATAGTTTGCAAATAATGAGTTAAAAATAATTAAATTTTGCTTTAAAAATATGAGATGCTTTCAGTTTATGTTGTACTGTAGGCGTGTCCTTAGACCGATTTTGCCCATTTTTAATTCCCGCATGCGTGTAAGAACTTTCAATTATTCTGCCAAATTTGAGCTCGATACTTCCACATCTATTTTACGATCAGGAGAATGTTTACAACAGACAAATACATAGACAGACAAGATGGACAAACATGTCTAAATTGATTCAGAGTTTATTGTTTGATCAGGACGTACATACTTTATAGGGTCTTCAAGGGGGCCTTTTAGGCGTTACAAATATAATAATAAAGTGAATATACCGCCAACCTCTGGGTGGTGGGTATAAAAATGATAATAACCAAACTAGCTAACTGTATAAAAAATATCTCTACTCTCACTGACTCCGTTTATCTTATTTTAACTTTAACGCTTTATTTATCGTATTAATTTTCCATTCATTCTCATATACTTTGCAATTTATATTTTATGGATTCCATTTTACAATTTCCTCTATTATTTCATTTGATGCACCTTTCTATACCATTTGTTTACTATATTTGTATTATTATTATTATTATTATTATTATTAACAAGTAAAAAATAATTAAAAAAAAAAAGAAAAATTGAAATCATAATTGGAGTCAACCTCTTGAACACCCACCACAACAGTTAGAAAGGTAAATGTTGCAGCTGATGCTGCAAACGTTTGGAATAAATGCGTATACATACAATTTCTGTTTTATGGTTATAAAAAGCTATCGTATCGTTTGAATAGCTTAATAACTGGACGGTCGTTAGTTGATGGTAGGATGTTAGATTAATAAAAAAAAAACACAAGACAAAAGCAAAATAAAAACATATTAAAAGTTAAAAGCCATTAAAACCAAGTGTTTGCAATAAAATTGTCATTAAATATATTGCGGTGTGATGACTCAATATTATAGAGAAAATTATGATCGTTGTTTAAATATAATAATTTTTATTACTCGGATGATCCGGTTGTACATTCCATACTACTACCTTATTATTTCTCACCTTTTCCCATCCTATCCTATCCTATCCTATCCTATCCTATCCTATCTTATCCTAATCCTATCCTAATCCTAAATCTATCCTAATCATATCCTATCCTAATTCTATGTTATCTCATCCTATCCTAAATAATACTTTTAAACTTTTTTATATTGTAGTATACTTTGCAGCATTTTACATGGTCGTTATTATAGTAATTTCCGTTTGTACTCTACTCTACTCCATTTGATTGTTATTATGGACTATGAAATAATGCATTGTTTTACAATCTTTTCAATAATGTTGAAATGTATTACAATGAAAGCTGCGTAATTGGTTTTTTTCATTTCCTTCTGGTCTTGTTTTTTTCTACTTATTGTACTTATTTGCGTTTCTCTAATCTTTAAATTTCCATTTTCTTCTTTGTTGTGGTGGCTTTCTTCGTTTATACTTGACGTAAATCGCTACAAATATTAAAATATTAAATGTTATGCGATATAAAGATAATGAAACTTTTTTATATAAATTGCAGAATAAGAAGCTCTATCTGTTAAATATTAGCATCGCTAGAAAGAAAACCTTTGTCTTCTATCAAAAGCAGACAACTTCATAGAAATCGTTTGACAGATGATAAAATTACACATGATTTGTGAAATGTTGTTTAGCACTTATGTTCTGGTCACTTGAATAGTTGGAATATCTTCATAAAAGTGTGCACGGTGTAAAGGCGATTATAAATAGATGAATGTCTTGTACAAAGTCTGGCAATAATTTTTCGTTGTATTAAAAATTTTTTGACTTACTTGCCTGGAATACAAAAAGGCAAAAGGAGTACAAACTTTTCACACCTCCAAATATTGTGTTCATCGTGCACAATTTTTAAAGTAAAATTTTGCATAGATCGTGCTTATTGTACACGATGCTTGGAATCGCCCAAATCTTGAATTATCATTTAACATATTTACGTGGACAGACAGACAAACAAACACTTTTTAATCGCATTAGAAAATGATTTTGAGTCGATTCGTTTAATAAATAAATTCCTTTCTGGGGATGTTACGAGCATCTGTACAAACGCGTAATACCACAAGTAATGTAGGGTATAGAAATTTCTGTTATATCAAAATTGTGGCTACGAAAGTTTAAGTAAAAAAAAAATTAAAATATATGGAGCATTCAAGAACGTTTGTGCCACTAAAACACATTTTCTCATATCAAAACCTAAATCGTAGGGCTTACTAAATATAGAATAAAAATAATGAAAAACCAGAAATTTTAGAATTATAAGTGTTAAACTAATCAAGATGGCATTGTCCGGTGAATCAAATATTTTCAAAGAAATAAAATTTTCATACAAAACTTAAGAAACTCCTAAAGGAGCATTATTTAAGTGAGTAAGACTTTTAAAATTTGTTTATCTGTATTTGCATAGAAACATAGAACACAGAATATTATTGGAAAATATTTTATTGCTGCCTCATGTTGTACACAATCGACTAACAAAGGTCTAGAGGCCGATAATATTGTTGACTGTACGCATCACAAAGCTAAATGACAAGAAATCCTCTTAACTAAAAACGGTATGAACTTAACACAATTTAGACTTCCTTCTTTCTTTTTAATAATTCAATTTAGTATTAATATGTAAATATGTAAACTCTTACAAATTAAGTAAATATTTTTCAATGAGCCTTAAGTAATTTTATGGATTTCTTTGAAACGAAAAAGAGCAACTATGCAACTGTATAAACCAAAATAATTTCTTAGACAAATTTGTTATCTTGACTTTTTTTCTGCCTGCATTATTATGCCCACTTGTTAGTATTCCATTATTTAAAAGAAAAATAAAAAAAAAAAAAAGAAAAATAAAAATTTAGGTCAAACATTCGTCTCTAAATGAATTTATGAATTTATGCATATGCAAGATAAATAAATAATTCCTTTTAAAATCTTGCACATATTTCTTTGAATTATAATCATTACCGCTTGCTTTTATTTTGTATACTTAATTTATTCCATCTCTGCTTCATAATTTTCTAATAATCTTAATTAGAGACTTATTTTAATGTTTTCAATTAAGAAAAGATAGCGAAATAGAAATAATATAGAAATAGTCATTTCATCTGTTTAACATAGTTTTTTATATGCACCACCTAGAGGTTGATACACTAAAAGGTACACTGGAAAACCCTATAAAGTATACACATTTCTGATCAGCCTCTGAATTCTGAATTGATTTAAGCATGTCTGTCCCTCTGTCCGGTTGTGTATATGTCTATTGTAAATATTTTTTGGATGGTAAAATTTGAGATATCGAGCTCAAATTTGGCAGAATCATTGGAAGTTCTTGCGCGCAGATTGGGATTGAAAATGGGCAAAATTGGTCTAAGGACACGTCTACAGTGCAACATAAACTGAGAATATCTCATTTTTTTAAGCAATATTTCATGATATTTAGCTCATTATTTGCAAACTGCAAAAGATAGAAAGTTGAAATTTTGCACAAGTAGGGAGGCTATGGAAATTTGGTCTGCAATGTCTGTCCAAAAATCATGTAAATTGAGTACGCCTGCCCAATGGCGTACAATTTTGTACAATATCAAAATTTAATTTTTTTTCGTGTACATTTTCAATGTACTCCAAAAAAAACTGTATCAGCTACTGATTTGTAATATCAAAATTTGGCCTCAGTCGAATACAATGTTTCCATTTGTTTGTTATTTTTCATATTCAATCAATGAAAAATCTTATTAAAATGGAATGTCCCCAACAAACAAAATGCTCAAAGGCCTAAATCTACATTCCAATAGGAATTACCTTTAGGCCGATTATTCACTAATGTTTGCAAAATGAAGAGACAAATTGCTGCTTCTAAACTGAAAACGTATTATTATTTTTTCTTAAATATTTATTGAGCATCTTGAAATTAGTTTTATTTCATTATCCATTTAATTCCAAAATTTTTTAAAGGTTTTAAATTCACTGCTCGTATATAGTACAATATGAGACATCTTTACGTCAGATGCAAATTTTAAGTGTAATGCAACACGGCGTGCTCCAAAGTTCTCACTTGTTTTTTTTTTATTATAAAATTCTTTTAAAAAAATAAAAACAAAAAAAAAAACAAAAAAAATGTAAAACATTATAATGTTGTTGTGTTTGTTATAAAATAATTATAGAAATGTCATCTGGTTTAATGTCTTGTGTAAGGGAAAATTCTCCGCCACTGGAAGTGGAAACGAATACATCTGGACCTATATCCCTGCCCGAGTGTAATTATAATGAGAGTCCAGAGTTACCATTTCATATACGAACAACTTCAACGCCTTTAAACAATTTAGAATTATCGTCTGGATCTCACAGAAGCATTTGTCTAGATGATAAACGTCGCAGTGACAGTATAATAAACTCGAATAATGGTAAGTAAATTGTTATTATTTTATTAGCAAACTTCCATTTTTTTTTTTTTTCAGAGATTTTGTCTTTTTTTTATTAACAATGTAACAGTAAAATATTTATGATGCTCATGTTGAATAAATTGAACATGATCATATCAAAGTTATTTGTTATTTGGCCTAAAGAAAATTCTGAATTTGTGCCCTTCAATAGAATTAATAGCTTAGTATTCCATGGAAGTAAGCAGGAAACTAGAAATCTGCCAAGATATGGCACATTTCAAGTTTTGAACTCTTTTAAAAATTGTTACATAGAAATATCTAAATCCTTATAGTTTATCTGAATTTTTTTCACCAATTTACTTCATGGAATCGTCTCTTTGAATTTTTCATGAGAAATTCGAAATAATATCAAAAATGTATGCCTGATGCTTTGTTTTGAGGTTACAAACTTTTTATACGAGGTATGTATAACTTAATCTATGTTTGAAGGGGACATACCCAGAAGTCTGAATAATGAATTGATCGATTTGAAATTTTACATTACTAATTTCTTAGTTAAAATTACAAAATTAAACTTATTATTAAATGTTCTTAAAGTACAAATTACAATTTTAAAGCTACTTGAATGAAATTAACTACTTAGGCTTGTTTTGGATCAAAAAAGTGTCTGTGATATAATTATGAGTAAGAAGGGCGTATTTTAAAACTCAAACTCATATTATGAAATTTTACATTCAAACCGTTTATTGATATTGTTAAAATTCGCTACAGAAAACGCAGTTTGATACACAAAATTTATATGTAAAATTTAAATCATTTTTACCTTTTTTGTCTTTTTTAAAGCAAAGTCTTCAAATACTTAAAAAAATAGAAAATATTTTAAAAATTTTGCTACATTGCTATGTAATATATCTTGATTTTTAATTCATTCTCAAGGCGTTTGAATTAAATATCGATGTGTTTAAATGGAACTTCGAACGTCTATAAACTTTTTACTCGAATGCTTTAATCAAATATTTTATTGAGATCTGTTTTAGCCTAGAACTTGCTTAATACTTATGAGAAATTATCGAATCCAATAGCAATTTAAACATATTGATTGCAGATGTGGCGACATTATGTCTACGTTAATTGTTATACAATATCAAATTCAGAATCGAATTCACTAATTTGGTTAAAAATTTGTTTACATGTCCATTAAAATATTTAGTTAGGTGTTATGATTTCCTGTTTCTCGATTGTATAACTTTATGAAGTTACGAGTTTTCGTACAACTTGAGAATTGTTCAATTTTTGTATTGTATTGTACTGAAGTACCAAAATCATGAAATTATTTTTCATATTGCTTTTCGTAATATTTTATAATTATATAATATTTTTAACTATATATAATTACTGAATTTTTTATAATATTTCTATTTTAAAAGATAATTTTAGTTTATGTAAAATATAAGCACAAATAAAATTATGTTCATGTTAATGTCCCCAACAAAATCCATTAAACATGAATTGAATTTGCATTTTTGTTTTTGTTTTTTTTTTTTTTTTTTTTGCTTTACAATAATTGCAACAATAATTGATGAAGTTGAAGAAGTTAGAAGAGTAACATCAATGTCAACCACAATAAAATATTATTCGCTTGAGTGAATCAGACAAATGAAAAGAATGTATTGTAACAATATACGATGGCAGTTTGATATGAAATGTGTAAACTTAAAATGTTCCATGTATATTTTTGCTTAGCTAATAATAGAATAAATCGATCGTTTTCACTAAACATTATAAAGCAACACATTATCATTGAAAATTTATAGCAGAAGTTACAAAAAAAAGTTAGTTGGTCACGTATTCAAAAAAAAAAAATAAATAAATAAATAAAATAAAAGAAAAGAAAAAACGGTAAAAAAAGGGGAAACAGTCGTTCTACGGAAATTATAAAGCACTGAAGTTTTTCTTAGGGCCGTTTAAACAAAATATAACTTTCAAATGTTAAAGTTTAGTTTATAGGGGTATCAAAAAATCTCATGCAGTGTATGAAGGTTAATTTGGTTACAGCCAAAAATATCCCTTTTTACTTGTTGAATTTTGTTGATGGGACATTTTTCCCATTTTCGCCGTGAATTTTAATGGCAACTTTCAATGACTGTCAAATACAAATTGAAATATGCTATTTGCTCAAAATTTCAGAGTCATCTAGACAGAGATAATATTTAACCGTAGATTATAGTTTTATTATGATCATAGACTTATCAAACTACTCACGTTTTACAATGACTTTTTTTTTATTTAATAAACATTTATAGGTCAAATAAATATTTCATAGAGGAAAGGAATTTCGTGACATATAACGTCAAGTATAAAATTTCTGGAAATAAGTTTAAAAAGCAACAAGTACATAAATTTTGAATAGAAATATACAGCGTTTTAAAAAAAAAAAACTCTAGGCATATTGTAAGTCCATTCATCCATTCATTCATCCATCCATCCATCCATCCTTCCATTTATCCATCCATTCATCCATCCATCCATTCATCCATTCATTCAGTGAGGACTGAAAAGTTTCAAAAACTGTTATCAAACTGTTACGAAAACTAAATGTTCTAATTTGAATAAGCCTAGAATTTCCTCTTCTGTGCCTCCACCACTTTATATTATTTGTAAATTACTTTAGAATTATAAGAGTTAAAGGGAATGCGGCAATATTCCCATAAGTCCTAATTCAAAAGGCATTTTTAAAATTCTAACTTGTAATCATATAGGAAATGATTTTAAAAATGTATTGATGTTAATCATGTAAATTAAGATTCACATTTGGAGCAGTAAACATTTATGTAGAAAAATTTTACCAAAATATTTTGCAAATTGTTTATCTGTATCATGATAATAAATTTATATGGACAGACATCAGGCTTACAAATGAACAGATAGGTTAAAATCGAATCAGAAAGTTGCATTCATCTCCAGTTTTTATAATAATTCAAACAATTCCATTTCAATCCATTTTCTAAAGCGAGGCACTGCATGAAATGTTACAAACATTTAAAAAAATTTCTTATTAAATATTAAAATTATTATTTCTGCTAATAAAAGAATATTTGAGATTGTTATTGTCAACAAAAAATAAATAAAATAAAAACCAAAAAAAAAATATTGTTATATTTGCTTCAATTTTTCTATGAAAAATTAGAAAGGGCTTAGTTGTGATTTGATCAATAAATTTCCCCTCAAATCTATATGCAGAATATTAGCATTGTATTATGGATCAATGCCTGATGGAATATTTGGAAATAATTTTAGTTTCTTTAACGCGTTTCTTTTTTGTTGTTGTTGTTGTTGTTTTATATTTTATTCTGCTTTATATAACATTAATTTGATTTGATTTGATTCGATTTGATTTGATATTCCGCTTCCCACATGCAACGTACAATTTATTGTATTGTTTAATATCACAATTAAATTTATATATACATATATATATATATATATATATATATATATATATATATATAATATATATATATATAATATTAAAAGGAAAAATTAAATGAACGTAGGCCACGGCACGTGAACACAAACTCTTTCAAAATGAATACTTTTATTCAAATGTTCCGCATTAAGAGATTCATAAAGAAAATTTTACACATACATTTACATTTGCATATAATTTTCCTTTTTATATTATATTTGGCTTAAGGCAAATTTTATGTACCCACCATGTAACTGTTTATTGTAATTTAATAATTTAAATGCTTTAATTTAGTTTAGAACAAATAATTTGAAATTGTGGGCAAACAAATGATCACAAATATATTTTCATCGTTCTACCGAAGGAATAATAAATAAATTTAAAATGTAAAATATAAAAGTGTTTGCGACTGCCTGATAAATTAGCACTTTTGATATTCCATACCAAGTTTGGTAAATGCGAATATTTGTAATATTTCAATGGGCTTGTTGAAATAGAAAATCATAATTTTGTTTGCTCGACTTAAAACTTAAAATCTCTAAAAATTAATACAAACTCCATGATTTACCAAAGAATTTAAATATCTTAAGACCTTTTAGTGTTACAAATTATTCAAATGGCAGAGGCAAGATCGTAATGCCACAAAGAAGTTTTATTCATTCATGATTCAACATGCCAGATTCGAAAGGCTGCATCAAAAATTTATTTAAAAAAAAAAACAAAAAGAAGAAAAATTCCAAATTCGGAATTCTAATGTTCAGCGTAATGATTGATTTGTAAGTCAGATACGATTCAAGTGACCTTTTCCCGATTGAGAAAAGAAAATCAAGATATTTATGTTAAATTAATAACAAAATGATTTAAAATTCGAAAGCTTTTTAGTAATATTTTTACAACCAAAAGTAATAATTTTTTTCTCCCTAGGAATAAGTAAAAATTCTAGCTATGACCACTTTTTATTTGATTTCCTCTCTATTAAAGTTTTTGACATTTTTTTTGAGTAATGAAAAATCAATTTTATACGTTAAGAATAACAATTTATTTTCTAAGAATAATAGAGCTTAATTTCAGCAGTGAGTTGAAACCCAAAGTTTTAGTAATTCGATATTTAAATATTGAATAGAATGAAATTATTCTAGATTAAAAAAAATGATTGTCGTGTAAAGAAAATATTTTAAATAGCAATCATTTTTCAAGTATTTTATGTACCAAATGTACCTCCGGATTCATTTGGACCTTTCACTCTTTTTACATTTTTATATTTTGATAAATTTGTTTTAAAGTTATGATCCAATAGGATCCCATTCAAATTGCAACAAATTGCATGCGGCCATTGAAAAAATATAATAAATTTTTTGATATTTACATTTTTAACTTTATGATTTGTTGAGGTCTCTTTACTCTCAAATTATACGAGATGTATATAGCTACATTATCTATCGATCGATTATGGACTATCGCTTATAAGAATATGCCTGATTGAGAAACGTTTAAAATTTCCTCTTAATTACTCATAGAACTTTCCTAGTTAAATTATTGCATATTTAACATTTTAATTAAATTTTGGTTAAAGTAAATTTTTAAAAATATCCAAAAATACTTTTCGTATCGAATTTTCATATCAAACTTTCATATCGAACGTTATATAAATAGATCATAATTGCTGAAGTTGCATGAGATGCCATAAAACTAGATAAAAAATTAAGGTGAGCGTTCAAGGAAATAGTCGAGTCTGTTGTAGGCCTTATGCCTTATTTTTGAAAGCTCTTGAATGGCGCATATAAAACTTAATGCTCTGCTTTTATATTTTCTATTAAAATAATGCACTTAGATGATGATGATTAAGTTAAACTCTCATTGAATGTGACTTCACTTGAGATTACTCCAAATAAACACCTTACAATTCCATCAACAAAGAGAAGTAACAAGAAAATGAAAACAAAATGAAAAATGAAAAACATGAATTCAAAAAATTTTATTAAAAAAAAAAGAAAACAAAATTCAATAAACCAAAAAAAAAAAAGCTCAAAGTTTCACCAAAGATGAATTAAATTTGCATGACATGTCACAATGTGACATGCTGTATAACCGTGAAAGGAATTTTGTATAATTTTATTTAATCACACACACACACACACACACACCACACACACACACACACACACACACACAACGTATAATATTATATATATATATATATATATATATATATATATATATATATATATATATAGTGTGTGTGTGTGTGTGTGTGTGTGTGCATGTATGTGTGTATGTGTGTGTATATGTACCTTTTTGATATCACTTCACTAATTTGTTTGTTTGTTTTTTTTTTGTTAATTTTACTTTTATTTTTATGTCTTTGCCACAGTAAGATAACTTATCATGTTACTCCCTCCCACATAATTTCTAATACCATTATATAAACTTTAGTACATGTGCTTGTTTGTGTAGTTGAATGTATGTGTGTATATAAGTGTATGCACAAGGCTTCTTGAAATATGTTTTCTTTTGTTGTACAGAGTTTTTGGCTTTTTTTTTCTTGTCTTGGGTCTTCTCTCCCAGTCAATTTATTACACTTTTCCTTTTTGTTATTGTCTCTACTTTCTGCTTCATTCACTATTTGATGATATTTTTAGTGATATAGTGGGTATTCATCCTTCAATGGCTAACATAAATACGCTTTTAGAAGTGGTTTTTTTCTCTTCTTTTTTTTCCTTTTTTTTTTTGTTTTTGTTTTTATTTTTATTAATATTCATTGATAAAAAGTATGTACACTTGACAATGATTTCTAGGGTCGATAAATTGTAATTGTGTATTGGAATATATTTTGTAACAAGGAAATAATAAAAGTTTTCAATCATCATGCTTTTTTTTTTTTTGTTTCACTTTTGGTTTTTTTCTTGTTTTTCTTTTGTTCAAATTTATATTTTACTGATTTTATTGTCGTGTTTTGTGTTGTGCATTGTTAAAAGAAAATTAAGAGATATCGATTTTAATTGACTTGAAATTTGACAGAAATTCATGTATAAAGTTCATGTATGTTGGTTGCTATTAAAAATGGGAAAAAATTCTTAAAAAGGGCATACCCACAGTGCAATATAAACTGCGAACATTTTAGTTTTTTTAAAGGAAAATTTGGTGATTTTTCGCTTAGAACTAAAAAAAATTGCTATCTGTAGACAATTTGCTGTCTGTAGGGCAGAAGTCTCTGTAGGATAGAAAATTGAAATTTTGTACAATAATTAAGGCTCTAATTCTACAATGTCTATATAAATTTCAAGCAAATTGGTCACATCTAATCGAAATTGTTCTGTATCAAATTATCTGTTTGTATCATAAATTTCGAAATAGTGTCTTGATGGTGGGTATTCACCTCATTGGCCTCAGCTAAATGAAATTTTTTTTTTTTTATAGTTGTATATTTTTGGAAATAACACTGAACAACACAGTACCGATTTGAATGCTTACTATATAAAAGAAAATTCTCTTAAACCCTTTAAAGCCTGCTTAATTTTTTTTTTTTTTTGACTTTTTTAATAAATTTCTTTCGAAGTTAATATAAATAATTAAATATTTTAATTTTAGAATACAATTTAATTATTTGTATGTTTTGATGTCTTCATTCAATCACTCGTTATTATAAATTTGTGCAGATGTTTGTAACACCCCAAAATGAATTGAGATAAATCCATTTTTTTATTACATTAATCAATTCGGAATCATTTCCTGATACGATATAAGTCTGTCTGTCTACTATTCATGTAATTTTGTTATCAAGCTAAAATTCGCAATTTTTTGAGATATTTCAAAGATATTTGGCACATTGCTGTATTTTGGCCCAGTTTGTGCCTGGGGAACTCTATCAAAAAAGTGATCATTTCCTTTAAAATTAGTCTTTATATAGAAAAAATGTACAATTTTAAATATATTTTAAAGTAAATTGACGCTTAATTTTATTTTAAGGTAAGATAAGATACATGCATATAAAACTTAGTCCAGATTGAACCATTTTTATAACCACACGCCGGCTTTTGCGAAAATATATATATATATATATGAATATGAATAAAATTACTACTTGTTGTTTTTGTATTTCGTTTTTGTTTTTATTTTTATTTTTATTTTTGTTTTTGTTTTTTTTTTTGTTTTTCCATAAAGCAAACCATACTTTTAATTGCATTTATATATATGACTTTTTTATATAATTAAAAGAATCCTTGTGCAATACGATTTGTTAACTTATTAACTGCAAGTACATACAAATTATTTATAAAGCTGTCTCTGCATGTGCCTCTGTAAATGTTAACTATTTAATTCACTTATAACGGGTAATATACTAACTTACGAATATTACGAACGGATTGTTGCCAAAGAAAAAAAAAAATGAGGAAACAAGTAAGAAAATTATATTTGGCTGGGGCAAAATTTTGAATAAGCACCATGTTATGATATTACAATATAAAGACGGTTTCACTTTTTTCGGAGCAAATTGAAAATATGATACTTTAGTATTTGGATAATAACGTGTGGGTGTTGCCAATTTGTATGATTTTTGTAGAGATGCTGTAGATCTATGGCCGTACAACTTGTACAAAATTTTAGCTTTTTATATTTTGAAGTTTCCAAATAATGAGCTAAAAAATCACTAAATTTTGCTTAAAAAACTAAAATGTTTCTACTTAATGTTGCACTGTGGGCGTGTCCTTTAAACGGTTTTGTCTATTTTTAGCATCAATCTAACTGCAAGAAGTTTTAATGATCTCGAAAAATTTTACTCTGATAACTTACTATTTTTCGACCAGAAAACTGATAACAACACACTGCCAGACGGAGATACGGATAGACAAACAAACAGACAGACAGACAGACAGACATGTTTAAAACGATTCAGAGTTTGATGTTAATCAAAAATATGCATACTTTATTTTTACTTCTTTATTTTTTTTCTCAAAGTTACAACCATAATGACAAAATGAGTATACCCCAAAACTCTGGATGATGAGTATAAACAAACAAGAAAAGAAAGAAACCATTTGTTGTGTCGTAAACATATTTCTTTGTTTAGATAACTTTGATGAGTTTTCTGTTGAAATGTTACAAATGGTTTAGAATATCTATATTGATTCACTTAAACTAGACTGTCTGTTCTATCCAGTCTGTCTATTTTTAAATACGCTATATCAATTTGCTTAATGCAATTCAAAGTCAAATAAGTGAAGAAAATGTAAAAAAATTGTAATTTTTTTCATTTATTTAGAAAGTTCATTATATGAAAGCAGATTCAAAAAATTGATCAATCTAGACCAAATTTTATATAGATATTCCTTATGCCAAAATTCTAGATAGTAACAATTTTCGCTAAAATATATTTACAATTGAAATTTTTATCTATAAAATGACTTTTTTCCAAAGAAAGATTTATATGAGAAGCAATTGTAAAAATGGATCGATCTGGACTAAATTTGATATACATGTTTTTTTTTTTTTTCTTAAAATACAAGTCAATGCCAATTTACATTAAAATTTCTTTAAGACCATACATTTTTACATTAAAAAAAAACGGCGTTATATGGGGCATGGTCGTAAAAATGATCTGATTTTAACCATTATCCAGCGGAGTTCCTTTCTAGGCCAAAGCACACTCATATATAAAATTTTAGTAAAATATCTCTAGAAATGCTATCTGTAGCTTGCACACTTATAGACATACAGACATACAGACATACAGACAGACAGACAGACAGACAGACAAACAGACAGACAGACAGACAGACAGACAGACAAGTTTACATTGAATCAGGCAGTGATTCTATGTAGATTGGTATAATAAAAGTTGGGTCTATCTCAATAAATTTTGGATTATTACAGGTATCTGCATACCTGTACCTGTATGCCCGGTAATGTAGGGCATAATGAATATGCCATTTAACTCACACGATAAAACGCATAAAATAATCGCATTCTCTCTCGCAAACGAATGTTTCTACAAACGATTTTCTATTAAAATATGGTCTAATGAGTTAGTAGATATTTATACATACACACACACACATACATACATACATACATTCATACAGTTTGTTAGATATAAAAATTTTAAACAATGGATGCAATTCACCTCTGACAGTATTAAAATGAATGAAATTGACTAGCTCAACTCAACGTAACTGATTTTTTGTATGGCATTGTCTTGTCTTGTCTCGTATTGTATTGTATTGATTGTGTTTTGCTGTATTTGTGATTGTGATCATAATTGTAAGTATGTTTGTGTTTTGTGTTTTGTGTTTTGTGTTTGTGTTTATGTTTATGTTTATGTTTTATCCGTGCTGCATTGTGCTGTTATTATTATTATTATTATTATTATTATTATTATTATTTTCTTTTGTTTTTTTTTTTACTCTGTTTTCTTTCTTCTGTTTTAGCTGGTGTGTGTTGTTTGTGTGTGTGTGTGTGTGTGTGTGTGTGTGTGTGTGCTGCTCTCTCTCTCTCTCCTCTCTCTCTCTCTCTGTTTGTTGTGTGTGTGTGTGTGTGTGTGTGTGTGTGTGTGTGTGTGTGTGTGTGTGTGTGTGTGTGTGTGTGTGTGTGGTGTGTGTGTGTGTGTGTACTCATAATAGTTTGCTTAGTTTCTGTTTTACTTTACTTTTGTTTTCTTTCCTTTTTTTATTTCTGTTTCTGTTTCTGTTTTTGTTTTGTGTTTTCTGTTTTCTGTTTTCTGTCCGCTTGCAATTTGTTGTGTGCTGTATTTTACATTTTGCATTTTGCGTTACTCTATTGAGCTTTTTGATTGTTTTGCGTTAGTGCATTGCGATTTCATTCTGTGAAAATTACTTCACCTGTAAAGGTGAAACGTTCAGTTAATCGAATACCGCAAAAACTTTGGTAACGTTTCTCTTAAATTACACTCATAAAATTATACCATAATAAACCATCTAAATCGTCTAAATCTCCTAAATCGTCTTAATTCATTTCAATTCAATTTTATATTGTAATTTCGCGTATTTATAATAAAAATTCATTCAAGTTTTGTTTTTTCGTCTTGTTTTTTTTTTTTTGGTTTTTTTTTTTTAACAAATTACAGAAAGTAAATAAAATACAAAAAAAGTGTAAAGAAAATCAAAAGTTATAAGTCGAAAATCAAAAATCAAAATAAAAAGCAAGTGTTTTAAAGAAAATTTTTTTTTCGCATTATTCTTGCGGCCTCGCAAGGATTATTTTCAAATGGTGAAATTTTTAAATTGAAATTTGTCTGAAATTGTGCATAAAAATCAAAATCAAAAATAAAATAAAAATTAAAATTAAAATAAAAATAAAAATAAAGCGAAAAAAGCGCAAAACAAAACTAAAAACAAGAAATTGTAAAAATTATATTGATAAATTCAAAAATTGTGATAGTGATTTCACGTTCCTTTCTATTGAATTTTACAAAAGTGTAAACTTTCTAAAGTAGTTGCATTTGAAAGATTTTTAGTTTTAAAAAAAAATATTTACTTTACTTTTCTAGGTAAGATCCATTTAAAATAGAATTATTTTAATATATTTGTTTACTCTCTTTACTAAAAATACTCTCAAATAATATTTATCAATTTGTTCAACTAATCAAGCATTATTTCGCTTATGGCATTACCTCATGAACTTCATATAATTTCCGAAGGGGCGTTTCATAATTTCTGGAAATTTTCATTCCATTCAATTGTTGTCTTGAATTATTTATATGAAATTTCAGGTTTTTATGTCTGTTGATTGTAATGTTAAGGGTGAGGGATGCAGGATAGGAAGAGTGAGAGTGGTAATAAGAAATTGAGAGTTTCGGGAAGGAAAAATAAGGAAAAAAGTTGAGAGAGATGCTGCTTCGTGAATTTGCAGGGTTTATTGTTTCGAAAAGCTTGGAATTGGGCCTTACACATGTCTATCACTTTATAATGCTGGCAACTTTGCAATTATGAAATAATCTGAAGCCCTTAAATACCACAATATTTTAAAATTATTTCAATAATTTTATATTGAACAATGAGCCAATTTAAATATGGCCACAATAATATTTGTAATAACAATTTAAAGATAAATGATCTGAATGAGTTTCACAATTTCGATTTATTCATTGGCCCTCTGTCCAATAGTTTTCAATAGAAATTACTTTTAATTTGGCCAAAGTTGTTATTGAAAATGAGTCTCTATTGAGAATAATTTTCCATCTTTTAAACGATAACCTCTAAACTCTTACACTTCATTTGTAAATGTGAAAAATAACAAAAAAAAAAAAAAAAAATTTCTGTCAATTTCTCTTCAAATAAGATATTTTGGACTGTTTTACTTCTTGGGCATCTTTCGGTTTCTTTGTTTCGTTTTTATCTTCTTCATAGAAAATCGAATATTAAAAAGATTTTTTTTTATTCTTAATATTAAATATAGTAGCATGTCTCTTCAAAAAAAAAAAAAAAAAAAAAAAAAAAACTACAACATTTAGTAGTTTAAAGTTTAGTTTGGTGTTACATTTGATTTGGTTACTTCCTTCTCCTCGTTTTTAGTATACATTTCCATTGTGGGACATGTATATACATACAATCTAGCACATCGTATAAATATTAATATTTTCTTGTCCCTTCTCTTCTTTATTTATTTTTGCGTGTGTTAGTTAGTTGCATTTTTTTTTTCTTTTGCTTTTACCATTAAAAAAAGTTTCACCTAAAAATTCACCTAAATATTCACCTAAAAATTACTACAGAGACAGACTTAATGTATGAGTAAATTTGGTAAACATGTTAAAGCCATGTGACTTTGACAAATGATTCCATATATAGCAATAAATATAAATATACGTAAAAGAAGGGAATAACACTAATTAGGTTTGTAAATTTTATACATACAACTGCAAAATAAAAGCTTTCTTTTCTATTAATATTTTACTGAATGTGAATGAATGTTTTTTTTGTTTTTTACACTGTAACACAATTTGTTGTAAAGATTTAGCAATCATTTTATGTGTATGTGTATATAACATTCAGAAGGAATTGCGATAGATCCAAATATAGATAGCTCTAGGCCAAAAATGATATATAAGTGAAAAGTGTATAAGATCGGACATGTTATTAAGATTACTCCAAGTATAACGGCTTATTTTCTTATTTTCTGGCCCAAAAAATGAAACTTGAATGAAAAGATCGGAAACTTGAATTGATTAAGATCGGACAATGAAAAATGATTAAGATTTATATGAGGGCTTATTCTCTAGCCCCAAAAATGATACCTGATTGAACAATGATCAAGTTCGGATATGTCTTACGATAACTGCCCATAAACTGGCTTATTCTCTAGCCCATAAATAAAACTTGAATAAAGAATGATTAAGATTGGACATCACTTCCCATATAACGGCTTATTCTAAAAAAAAAAAACTCATCATATGCAAGAATATTTAAAATCATATGAAAATTACAATTTTTTAATTTTATGATTTGTAATTTGTATTCTTGACTTTTTAAATATCTTAAGTTAAATTAGATAGAATATTAAGAAAATCATCTTCAATTCCTTTTTGACTTTTTGAAATATATATATATATATATATATTTTAGTTGTAAATAAAAATCAAGATGTTGCCATTATATTGCTAAGAATTCTTTTACATTGTTTAATAGTTTAATAAAAAAAAATCTAAAATTGAATGATTTATTATGTAACAAATGTCAAATAACAATTTGGACAATTGAACAATTTTGTTTTTGTATTCTTTTTTTTTTTTTTTGGCTTATATTTTCCAATAAAATTTAAGAGAAGCCATTAACAATTTGCTAGTTATTCCGAAAAAAGTTTCTCCCTCTCTTTGATTTCTATATTTTTGATATTACTAAAAAGTATAAGAGATTATTTAAATTTTCTATAATACATTACAATAAATATCTAAATAAATATTTCATATAAAATATTCAATTGGTGTAACTGAATGCAAGACTCATTCCATATGACCCAAGGTTGCCATGCCAGATTTCTAAAGACTAATAAAATACTAATCAAATAAAAGCTACCTTTTGATGGTTCGCTTTTTTTGTTTTTGTTTTTGTTTTTTTTTTTTTTTGTTTTTTGAAAAGAAACAAAGAACAAAAAATAACAGCAACAACAATAATAATAAAAAGCAATAACAGCAATAACAGTAAAAAGAAAGAAAATGTGCATTACACGGATTAAACTATGAGATCAGTTTATGTACATATATATCTACACACACACACACACACACACGCATATATTAATATATATATATATATATATATAAAAGTCATATAATATACCACATAGACCAGTCTATTGAGCAATAAAATCAAATTGGTTAAACATCAACCAAACCAACGCACATTCCATGGAGTTGTCTAGTTTAGAGCTTTCAGTTTTATTATACCCACATAAAACATATATTTTACTATATATATATAAATATATAAATATATATATATATAAATATATTGCAATTATTATATATTAAGAATATAAGCAATCACTTGACCTTGCAGAGAAACAAGCAATCCAAGTTAAATTTAGTTAAAGTTAACTTTTGAATGCCCACAACACTAAGTAAATGAAATAATATAAATGAAGGACGGACAAACAATATTGCTATATAGATAGAACAATTTTGTTGTGGTGGGCCGTAGTAAATACCAAAAGAAGAAAAAAAAAAAGAAAAAAAACACGGTAAATGTGGGTAAAAACAAAAAAAAATGTGAAATGTTTGTGTTTTAGAAATTTTGGAAATTTTTGCAATTTTCAAAAGGATTTGATCAAAAAATTTACATCAAAAAAAAAAAAAAAAGAAAAACACAGCGAAATTATTGTAGGTGTGGCCTTCAATAACAAACGTCTTCAAAGGAACCGCCAAAAATTTCTAGCATACTTAAAATTTGTTATTCCAAATTTTCAAAGTAAATATTTTCATGTGAATATATAAACGTATCTAAATTATTACAAATTTTAATGATGTTTTGGGAACATTGATAAAATTATATATAAAAATTTTATTTTAAATATTGCGAACCTTTTGACACATTGAATACACATCAATTTCTAAATGTGTGCTTTTGCTATAAAAAGCTATAAAATTTATTTATGTTAAAGACCATAAAATGAAATATCGTTTCATTTATTTTGCTTTTCATATTATTTTCCTTAATTATGTACCATACACCAAAGCAAAGAATGCCATTCATATAATAAAATAGATTTTAATAAAAAAAAAAATATATATATATATATATATATATATATATATATATATATATATAAGTTAATATATATAAAGTTTTTTAAGTTTAGTCTAAAAGCTAATTTTCATATATTTCATTTTGGGTTTGCTTTCTATTACTTGAATTACATTTGTGTGATATGTAAATTTTATTGATATTAGAAAAGGACAAATATTTGCTATATTGTAAAATATTTAATAATATAGTAATTATGATTTTCTTCATAAATTTTATAATCATTTCTTGAAACTATAAAGAATATTCTTGAAGAACTTTGATTCATTCAATTCTTTAATATATCAAACCAAGTTCTAGATGATAAGAACATGATGAATGTGTTACTGATAGTTGTGCTAGTTGTGCTAGTTGTGCTAGTTATAGTCTAAACAATTATCGATAAGCAATAATTTATTAACATTCAAATGTTGCTTGATCAGAGAAATTCATTTAATTAAACTTAACTTGAATCACTTGAATCAATTGAATTGTTCTTTTGCCATTTTGCATTTTCCAATTTTTTATATTTCTAATTTAAACCATGTAAAAAGTTTTACACCCTTGAAGTTCTTTAAATGATTTCAGTTTAAACTTTCGCTTAAGACTTTCTCAAAAAATTATGCCCTTTCTGAAAAGTTAAATCATATTTTTTTTTTTTTTACACAAATAGAAAAATGTTATAGACGATCGAAACCCGACCCTGCATCACCGCATCACTCTGTTTTAATGTGATTTTAAAAATAAAAATTAACTGAAATGGTTTAGGAGAGTCTGGAGAATAAAATATTGTATTTTTGAAGTTCATTTGAAATTTGAAAATTTTATTATATGCAGGGGATTTAGAAAAGCGTCATCGATCTAAATCAAGATCCCACTTTTAGTACACTTATTTCATTTGCTAAATAACAATGTCGTTTCAATTTTGAAAAGAAAAATTGCAAATTTCTTTCGTGTGTTGAATTTCTGAATTGATGTGGGGATTTATTTGAAAAATGGTTTAAACTGGTTACCTTTAGCGCTCGTCTTTGGATCAAAATATGCCCATTATCAAAAAATATCTCGAAAATTATGTGCTTACATGCAGAATATCAAATTGATAGATGGCTGATTGATGAATTTATATTGTTTTATTGCTAACAAGTCAAAAAAGGAAATATAAAATATAGAAAAATAAAAGCAGTCAAATTAACGACTTTGACTGAGTCTAGACCAGAGTTGTAGAGATATTTGACATCCATAAAAATGTATCAAATTTGAATCAGGTCGATTTATTTTTTGTATCATCAACCAAAGCTTGCGGGTATACTCACTTTGTTATAATGTTTGCAACTTTCAAAAGGCAACTTCCGATATTGTTGATCATCATGCAATTGTGAATCCGTCTAGATATGTCTGTCTGTTTGCCTGTTCACTTATTTATCGCTTAGTTATTCACTTTAATTAATGCAATACAAATTTATTAGAATATCTTGAAATTTTTGATCTTATAATTTTGTCGGGCAGCTACGTACCATTTTTGATTCATTACATGGAAACTACATTAAATGAAAACTTTCATTTAATCAAATGTATTTTATAGATTCTCTTCTGTCACTTATTACATAAATTGCCGACTTCTATTGTTTTATTTATGGATTCAATACTTTTAAGTTGCGAGGTCAAAATTTTCTCCATATTCAAGCGTTTAATGCAAAAGTAAAGATCTCAAGTCAACATTTCAAGATTAAGACTTCGCTTAATCTTGAAGACTTTGCTTCGTTTTTTTTTTTGTATGTTACTATTATTATTACTATTATCGGATATCGAAATATCGATAATAATAAGACTAAGTAAATATATATAAAGCGTTCCGTAATTTTTTTTCAATTTTTTAAGAATGCGATTGACTAAAACAAAAACGGCTTGGAAAACCTGATGCTCTGGTGGGCATATGCCTTGATTTTTTTTCTGTTGGTTTTTTTCGCTTTTTCTTCTTCTTCTTCTTCTTCTTCTTCTTCTTCTTCTTCTTCTTTGTTGTTGTTGTTGTTGTTGTTGTTGTTGTTGTTGTTGTTGTTGTTGTAGATGTTGTCTTTTTTTCTATTAATTTAATAGTGATAAATTTTAATATTTATATTTGTAATATTTAATGGCATTGTAAGCCGATGGAAATGATTTTAGTTAGTTTCAAATTTTAACTCCCCCCCCCCCCCTCTCTTTCTCGCTCCCTCTCTCTCGCTCCCTCTCTTTCTGTATTTATCTATCTATATTAAAAATTATCTTGTCAAATATTGTATTATTATCGAAAAGGGAATTGTCAATTTGTCTTTTAATGAGGGGAAAATTTTCTATTAAAAAAACAAATTATTTATAGCTATTACATATTTTTACGACTGTTGTTTTGTTCCTTTTTTTTTTTAACGTAAAAATTTCGCGTGTTCTACCAAAATTTTTGTTTAAAATATATATATATATATATATATGTATATATAAATATATATATATATATATGTAGTAAAATTT
Source organism: Melophagus ovinus (assembly GCA_023089585.1). Classification (NCBI taxonomy): domain Eukaryota; kingdom Metazoa; phylum Arthropoda; class Insecta; order Diptera; family Hippoboscidae; genus Melophagus; species Melophagus ovinus. The sequence continues at coordinate 7,766,833 of JAKKIB010000180.1, forward strand.
TTTCTAAACAAAAAAGAAAAAAAAAAAACCAAAACTTAACAAAACGTTCGAAAATCAGCAATTGAGTCCAGCAGAAATTCTAAATATTGTATATGAAATATTCTTCAGTTCTTTTGGGCAACAAATCAATTGTAGCATTTGTATTTGTATTTGAAATTGTATTTTAGAACAACAAAAAAGGAGACGATTTCATCCGTTACGTAATTTAAGGCGTATTTTTCGTCGGCGAACTATAACAACAACAGATACAACTGGAACGCATCAAATTAATTCAATAGATCCAAATATTAACGCAGCAAGTGAAAAAAATTTACGCAGTGCCACATTATCATCAATAACATCAGTGTTATCAGCATCAGCATCAGCATCAGCATCAGCATCAGCATCAGCATCATCATCATCATCGCCATTAATTCATCAACAATTGCAAGACGTTTATTTAACACAATCTCTACCTAAAGTGAAAACTTCATATCTATCATTATTGAGTGGCGGCAACAATACCGGCAACAATAGCGCTAGCGGTAGCGGTACCGGTAGCTGTAGCGGTAGCGGTAGCGGTAGCAGCAGCGGTAGCAGCAATAATAGCGGCAACGGCGGCATTCATCACAATAAACAACATCGCAATGATAATTTAATTGATAATATTGTGATCGATAATAAAATTATATCGAAATATAAGCAAAAGCAACAAACGTTAATACGGCAAGAAACTGATGATACATTAAATGTAACCAGTGATATAATTGTGACAAAACAGCAGCAACATAAACAACAACAACAACAACAACAACAACAACATCAACATAATAATAATAATAAGAACAATAATAATAATAATAATAAAAATAATACAAAACAGAAACAACGTCAAGAAAATCGAGATATGTTTACCACATCTACAAATTATCATGATCATCATCATCATCAGCACCAAATGTTTGGTACAGAGTTACCATTATTGGAGCACACTGATTCAAATGATTTGTCTATAACTGATGCAAAAATTAATCAACGGCAATCTACAATGGCTGTATCAGTATATCGGGGCGCAATAAATCGCAAATTACTTACTGAACATCAAAATTTACGCAATTCAGCTGATTCATCACAAGATTTAGACAGTGGCAATGATAGTGGTACTAGTGGTACCAGTGGTGGTGGTGGTGGTAATGGTAGTGGTAGTGGTAGTGGTAGTGGTAGTGGCAGTGGCAGTGGCAGTGGCAGTGGCAGTGGCAGTGGTAACGTTACACATCAGAATTTCTCTACAAACAATGAAAAGTCCCGTAATGGCTGCCTCGTTACCGATGAAATGTCCGGTAGTCAACGCAGTCTTAGCGATGCCCGTTTTATTGATAGGTATGATCTATAAATATTATTATTATTATTCATAGTTTTATTGAAAGTAAATTAAAGTAATGCAGAAATTAAAAAGAATAATACTTTTTCTTTTGTTTTTGTTTTTTAAATTTTCAGTGATTTTTCACATAACGGTCTATCACAATCTCACGACAGTGTTTTCTCAGAATCGGCAACAGCCAGTAGTTTATCTATTGTATTAAAGGTAAGTTGGCATAATTCTAAATTAAAATATAAAATAAAATTCTATTTGTAATTATTTCTATTGTAACTCTGTAAGAGAAAATATTTACACTTTAAAGATTCCTTCATAAAATTCTGAATTAATTCTTCAATTTTATATGAATTTTATTAATGAGTTTATATGATATATGCTAGGAAATCTTACTCATATGAGGAAGTTACAATGCAATAACTTTAAAAATTTATAAATTTATAGATTGGCATCTTATTTAAGAAAAAATCAGCATTTGTTGTAGTTAGCAATCAAGCAATCATCATAATTATAATCAAACGGGGCTGACTTTTAAATCCTCCACATCATGTTTATAAAAGTCAATGACTATTTGTAATATTTTTTTTTTTGATTTGAAATGTTCATTATATAAAAGAGGTTCCAAGGTAGTGGAATGATTTAAATGCAAAGGGCATTAAAGTGCCATCAAAATATATTTAAAATTTTTATATATTTTTCATATATTGATGTTTTTTTTTAAAGTAGAGTTTTAAATGGGAATACCAACTAATTTCAGTAGAGTTCGTCTTCAGGCCCAAACACATCCATTTAATAAATTTCAGTTATCTGAAATGTGATATCTTTAAAAAAGTGTGACCAGCATTTTTATAATAAATGTAAATAGACAGACGAACAGATAGGCAGAATGGCAGATTGTCAGGCAGATAGGCAAATCGAATGAAAAAACAAGTAAGAATCGATCGGTTGGTCCCTTAACCATTTTGCTTAATGTAATCGAAATCAAATAAGAGAATTAATTAAAAGCCAACAAAATTGAAGAAAACTTTTATTGTATAAATTGTATAATTATTTAAAAAATTTGTCATATGAGAGTAAGTTCAAAAAATGGCCCACTCTAAATCAAGCTCATATATTTAATATTTTTTTTTCTCAAAATGAAAAGATTCTGCTAATTTTTGTTAAAATATGTACAAAATTGAATCTTTTGTTTATCGAATGCCTTTTCGACAAAGACCTTTTATGCGAAATTGTTCTAAAAATGTACCGTTCTGGGCCAAATTTGGTACATAGGTCTTTTTTTTATGTTAAAATACAAATCAGCATTCATTTATGGTAAAATATATTCAAAATTTTAATCTTTTTCCATATAAGAACTTTTTTTTTTAAGAAAAAAAATTGTATAGATCGTGATCGTGAAAATGATCCAATTTCAAACACTTTCAATAGAATTCCTGTCTGGGACAAAACATACATATGCACCAAATTTCATTGTAATATCTCAACAAATGAGACCTATAACTTTCACTTTGGCAAAGATGCGGATAGACAGATACACGGACAAAGAGACAGATTCTGAGTTGATCGATATAATTAAAAAATGATGGGTCTATCTTAACTCCTTTTGTTGTTACGAAACATCTGCATAAACCGATAATATAATATCCGATCCTATAAATGGTATAAGATTAAAATGTCTCTGAGCCGTTTAGTATAATAAAATGTGATCCATTTATTTGAACTCCTTCGAAATGTGGCATATTTTCATCCAAAACATATAATACTTAAAAAAGCATAAATGGTGTAGCCAACAAAAAAAAATTGTCATTAATAATTGTAATTAATTATAATGATTATAAATTATCATTAAAATGTATGAAAAATCAAGTTTGAGATGATGTTATACAGCAAGTTAGACTAGAACGCTGTTGTTTGTTAAAGGTTTTTTTTTCCTTTTTTTTTTTTGCTTCTTCCTAATATCATTTGAAAACTTCTTTAATTGTAATTTGCTATATAAGCAGTTGTTTTACTTCTTTTTGTCATTTCATTAAAAATAATATAATACCGAATGATGAATCATGATCATTATATTAAATGGTTATAGTACAATAACAAAATGTAACTTAAGAGATGCTCAACAATATATATATATATATATATAATTTGATGATGATTAAAGCAACAACAACAACAACAAAAACAACAAAAACAAAACGAAAAGGAAAAAAGTTCATTGTGCTGAGCATTGTTAAATCACTACTATTACAATAAATAGCATGTACAATGAGATCTTTTATGTTGCGCGATCATATAACATTAAAATATTTTATACTTTTATGGCCAATCACCTCCATCCATCCCCCATGAATAAGCATAAAATATAGTTAGGAAGTAGTATGTATATACATTGCATTTACTGCTTGAGGTCAAATCTTAAATATCCATCAACTATCCAAATGCTGCATTTTCTGTGAGAAGAATGTTGCATTTCTTTTTATGATTTTTTTTCAATTCAATTTTTCTTTTTTAAGGCAAGTTTTTTTTTACAAACAGTATAGGTCTGGTTTATGTAAGATCATTACAAAGTTTACATGAATAATTTTGTATTTTGTCAGAGTTTGATAGACACACACATTTTATTATACTAAACAATTTTGAATAATTCTTTGAATCGATTTTTAGGCGATTGCCCAAAATTTTATATATACAGATCTCTTTTTTAGATTCGGCTTATCTCTATGATCGCTTCCCAGGCAATGCCATTTTCTAAATAAAAGAAATTGATATATGGAAAGATTTTACGACATTAAATAGATTCTAAAGGAAATTGCCACAATCTGAATGAACTAAGTTTTCTCCTTTTTTTCCTCTTTTCTTTGGGTACTTTTTCTCATAAACGGAACTTTGCAATTGACTCGAAAATTTAGGAAATAGTATTTCTACGTAAAAAAAACGCGACTTTAATGAATATCAAATAATTATAAAATGGAATAGATCGGATCGGTGTACTTTTTTAAGGCCGAATTTATTAATATAATCAAAATTTTTATAATAAACTGATTTCAGTCAAAAATAATTTCTAGTTATTGTTGTTTTACATATCGTGTTATGTTATGCTATGTTATGTTATGTTGTATTGCAAGATAATGACATTTACATTTTATAAATAATTATAATGCATAGCATAAAATAATTGTATTTATGCATAACATCATTCCATTCATTCCTCATTATTAATAACAATCAATCCCCATTGCATTGCATTGAATAATTTCTTCATTTCTTATGCCCGTTTGATATGGCCGTAAAAAGCCTTCTTTTTTCGCCGCTACATCACTTTTGATATTTAGTATTATAAAATCTGTGCGAATGTATGTAACAGCCTTAAAAATTTCAGATAAATCAAACTTTTATTAAAACAATAAACTGAAAATTATATTCTAATATAAATACAATACTGGGAATTGTCCGTCTGTTGTGCCTGATATCTAAAATATGATAATTGATAGATGAGCATATTTTGCCTCCAAGGCTGATTGAACAATTTCTACAAGACGACATTTAAAAAAGGTTTACCGTAAAAATGTGTATACGAAATTTATTCAAAATTGGATCAATATTTCCATTAAATTCCACTGTACCACATAAAGAATGTTTCAAGGTGCTTAAAACTTAAAATACAATAATTTAGTTGCTTGATTTCTTATTCGATTAAGAAGTCCAAATAGTCTAAAGTATTTGAGATTATAATCAATAATATAAAAAGACAAATACAATAATAAATATTCAGCCAATTTATGGAACGGAAATGAAAAAGGCGTATGTATAAAAAAAAAAAAAACAGAAAAAAACAAACGTTTGCGACAAAAAGTAAAAAAACTTATGATTTGCAAACTTATCGCACTTTTACACTGAATCTTATTGTACAATAACAGAGAACTATTGTTATTCGATTGTCCCCAAAATCTTTGAATGAGCAATTTATTTTATGAGATTATGAGATTAAAATAAAAAATAATAAAAAAAAAAAACAAAAGTATAACTTTATTTGTTAAATTGTAATGAACCTTTTTTTTTAAAGCTCAGAACGCCCACCGATGCATTAGAGATGATAATTTTAATATGAAACTTATCTGAAATTTCTGAGAATATCACAATTTCTTAACTTTTTCTTTGCCCTTTTCCACCATTCAAAGGTTGATCGTATATTCATTTTATTATTAAGTTTTGTAACTTCCAAAAGAAAGCCTCGGTGATCCTATAAAATATATATATATATATATATATATTCTTGATCAGCATAAAATTCTGAATCGATTTAGACATGTCTATCTGTCTGCCCATGTGTTGTTAACTTCTCTTCCTGTCACCACAACAAACAGATATTAAGCTCACATTTTGCATGCAGATTGGTATTAAAAATGGGCACAATCGCGTAAAGGACACGCCCATAGTGAAACATAAACTAAGAATATATCGATTTTTTAAGCAAAATTTGCTCATGGGAGTTTGCTGTCCATATTCTTCTATGTACTTAGTCTGCCGAAAGCAGGAAAACACACTCAAACACACACGAAAAAAAGGGGCCATATTCAATTAATCAAATAACATAAATATTTGTAATAGTGATTCCTCAAAATTTGCCTGCTATCAAATGTAACAATTTTGTAATTTTTTTTTTGTGTCTTTTTCGTTCGATATTGCAGTAAACCTATGTAACGTCTTTAACTGCATATTATCGATAGAATAATAGATTTATGGAGATAGATAGATAAACAAGTAGGTTGATGTTATCAGGCCTAAAGTTTAATAAATTTACAGACAAGTGTAATTTGAAGTTTTCATATTTCTTATTAAAACTTCTTGCTATTCTTACAATTCATTTACTTACATTTACTTAGACGTATTTGTTGCATGCTTTGGCCTAGTCTATAACATTAATGTAATACATAGCTGCGGCCAAATCCTAATTACCCACCATCAATATACCATGATATTACGATTCATAGCCTGTTTCAATTTTTCATACTTTTCAATTTCAGTAGATAGAAAACGTAAGCACTAAAAAATGAAAATTTGACGATTTGCATGAAATTTGGATAGCTGTTGAAGACCAATAGCTTTACTATTTGTATAAAATTTCAATTTTCCATCTTTAGCAATTTGTATATAATCAGAAAGGAACAATAAAAATTTTGCTTAAAAAAAATCGCGGTGTTCTTAAGGTTCTTAACGTTCTTCTAAAGGGCGTGTCCTTTAAACGATTTTGCCCATTTTTAATATCAACCTAACCTGCAAGAACTTCCGATACTTTGGCCAAAGTTGAGCTCGATATCTTTTCTTGTGCGATCGACAGAAGGATAGGCGGACGGACAGACAGATATTAATAAATCGTTTCAGAATTTGATGCTGAACAGGAAAATATATGTTTTTCAGGTTCTTCTTTTGGGTATTACAAACATTTTGAGAAAATTGCTATAACCCCCAAACCGGCTGGCGGGTTTAAAAGTACTTGATGTGCATTTTTCCATCGTTGCTATTATATTTTTTGTTCTATGTTTTTATGTTATTTTTCCTCGATTGTTTCCTCGTTGTTTCCTTCTTTTAGTGTATTTGTTCTTCTTTTTTTTGTTTTTATTTTTTTTTTTTTTGTTTTTTGGATACTTCATCACACTGTAACACTCTAATCAGTCAGTTGTTTAATGTGCCGCACAATGTATTTAACAAACAATTGTTGTTGTTGTTTGTTTGTTTGTTTGTGTTGTGTTGTTGTTTTGTTGTTGTTGTTGTTGTTATTGTCGTTACTTCAATTGCTACTTATACTTTACTTGAATGTCATAAAACTCAAAGATGGAAAATTTTCTTCTGCTCTTTCTATTCCACTTTTTTATACAATTTAGTTAATTTGTAGCCTTTTACCAATCCACAACTATCTTTTAGTAAATAAGTAGGAATATATTGTAAAGTTTCCTTGATAATTCCATTATGTGCCATGTGTAATAAATATAAAAATCTCTTATAGAGTTTTGATGAATTTTCGACAATTTTTTTTTAAAATTGAATTTAAAATATTGAAACATTTTGTTGTGCATTAAGCGAAAATCGATATATTCATAATACTATAACAAAAAATGGCCATATTGATAAAGTATATATCCATTAAAAGTTAAAGAATTAAAAAAAAAATTTTTAATTAAAAAAATTTTAAAATAAAAAGATTAAAAATTAAAAAAAATTAATGAAAAAAAATTAACAATTTTAAGTATTAAAAATTGTGTAATAATAAGAAGAGTTAAGTTAAGTGTAATTTAATTTAAAGGGCAATTTATTCAAATGTTATTAAGACAATTTTAATTTCATATTAATTATAGCAATTTTTTGTAATGTGATTGATTATTTCAAATGGACATCAAAATGCAATATAAAGTTTATACGAAAAGTTATTTTTAACTAAAAAAAAAAAAAAAAATTAATTATAAATGATTCATCTGGGTTTTAATTAATCATCATCAATTATTTTATTAAATTTACTATATTTTTTTTTAAATTTATATGTTAATTTTAAAAGCATTTATTAAAAACTTCATAAATAATGCAAATGGTTTAATCAAAATAAGAGACTATAATAATTTTGAAATTGTATTACTTGAACATTTTTTTCTAAAGAATATAATTCTATTTTATATTTTTTAGTTGTACGCAATTAATTTAGAATTCTAAAAAAGAAAATCGATATTGAGTTTCTCTCCTTAATCTAGAATATTGTTATAAGATCGTTGAAACAATAATCTAGTCCCATTATTATTATTTTTAATGTTTATTGCCTCGCCCTAATAAAGTTTTACCAAAAATAAATAAATAAATAAAATTAGCCTTTTAAACATTTTGTTTCATTATAAATTTTAAAATGATCAAATGTGTATCTAACTGTAAAAAAAAAAACAAGGAGCGGCCCCTATCTTGTTCATAAAATTATCAACAAAAAATTATAAAATTAATCGTTTTATAATTTGAAGGCATATTATAAAGTAATTCATTTAAGTTAAATAATTTAAATTTTATGCGTAAATGCCTTAAATTAAAGTAGTAACATTTCACATAAGAAAAATTTCTTAATTACAAATTTGAAGTGTGCGTTAATTGTTTGTCTTTCTTTTTTTCTTGCTTGTTCCCATTTAATATTTTCAATAACAATGGGAACAAGTCCAATATTTTATTATACAAACAATAATACGAATAACTTTTATTGTTATGTCGAAACATGTTATTGTTATTATGATTACAAATTTTTTTTTTTTTTTTTTTTTGGGATACTTGCTAAGTAAAATTAAGCAGAATTTTCTCCATTATTTATTTGGCCATATAAATATGAAAATAATTATATTAGTAATTAGAGCAAATCGCTATATTGTACATATATATAAATATTTGTTTTTTCTTTTTATTTATTTATTTTTTTAATATAAATCTTTCAACTCATTCCATATATTTCATAAAAATGCATATTTTTATACAGTGGCTTTTTTTCCGTAACACTATGCCGAAATCTGTGCTGCCATAAAAGTGAATTAAGTTTATTAAAATTTCAGTAACATTGAAATTATATTCGTCCGATATTCGATTTTCTCGTATTTGTTTGATTGTCACTCATACATTTTGAGATATTGTGATGATAGAATTTTACATTTGATTTGATCTTTGATACCAGGACGAATGCTATTATATGGTCAATTATATAAAACTGAATACCATTCTCTATTTGAGGCTTTACCTAAAAAAAGTTGATGCTGAAAAATGTAAAGCATTCAAAAATTTATTACTTGGTGGTGGACAGAAAAACGAAAGAGCCATGAGAAATGAAATGAAATAAAATTTATTTATTAAACAAAAGCCTTCCAAAAATTACGTGACATATTTTCAAAATATTTAATATTGATGGGATCGTCTATTGGAGATTATTTACACTGCAAAACTGAGTAAAAATAGAATATTTAATGTATTTGAAGAGTCTAACCGTATCCATCAAGATTGGAAAAGGATCGAGAGTGGTGGGATGGTCTATTGGATATTACATAACGCTATATAGAAAAAATATCGGAATAAATGGCATATAAAATGGCATTGTATTCTTAGAGATTCAAGCATTGGACGTCTGCAATCATTCTTTTTGGTGTTTTTTTTCTACTTGTAATAAATAATAAAATATTACAGATCTCTATGTTGTTTAGTGAAGCCTTCTAATAGAATTTAGTTTTATTTATATAAACTGTTTTTACACTTGAGCTCTTATGGAATAAGATTATGAAAACTTTCGATTTTCACTTAATGCGCCATAAAAATAGAAAAATGCGATTACTTAAGTTAAAGCAAAATCCCTTTAAAATGAAAATTAATTCGGTACCGAAAGAAACTTCCAGACCGAAACGTAGTTGTTTTCGTACCCGTTTAATATTTCGCTGGAAAACTTGGGTATATGAAGAAAAGAAATAATAAAAACAAATAATAATAAATAAAAAATTTGTCAGTTGTGTTAAAAATGCCCTACTTTTTATGTTGATTCATATATAATTACAGGCGGAATTAACTGATGCATTGCGTAGGCGTCGCAATCGAACGGATAACTCAGAAGAAGATCTTGGCTTACCGCATAGTCCGATTTCACCGCAACGTCATAATCAGTTTCAATCAGTAAATGCGGAGAGGCAAGATGGTGGGAAAAACCAAAGTAAAGTGTCTTCTTTAAGTTTATTAAGCATAAGTAGTTCATGTGGCGATGATGTATTGGCCGCTTCCACTGCCAATAATTTTACTGGCATTAATAACCCTGATAATTTAACTTTGGAAATATCACCTGAGAAAGGCAACCGCTATTCACGTTCAAATTTTAATTCTGATGTTTTGAGACGTTCATCCAATAGCTGTTCAAATAGCGATCTCACAGATGAAGTCGATCTATGTAATCTGGATTGTATGCGTTTATCACACTCGGCTGCAAAACATAAAATGGCTATAAGGCCTACTAAGAAGAAAGGGCCAAGTCGTCATCATAGAAGGATTCTTGAGGTAAGGTCCTTACTATATACAATAAGTTTCAATCATTTAAAGTCTCTTCTTTTTTTTCCTTTCGCAATTATAGAATTCTATACCTGAAGGCAATGAAGAGTTGAATATATTTGGTGCATCTTCATCCATTTACGATAAAGGTAAAATTTCACAAAAAATATAAAATAAAATAAAATGAAAATGTTAATTTTGAGCAAAACAAGAAATTAATTTAAGAAATCGATTTGATTTTATTAGATGTGTATCCAGATGCAGTTGCAGACGCAGATGATGCTACAAACTCGAAATATTCTACTCTCCTACCGAATACTACAAACAATCAATTTGACTCGATTAATGAAAATAGTCAAAAAATTGTGACACAAAGTGAGTCCAATATAGACGAGACGGTATATATGAATTCGTCATCTAGCAATCCATTCGGATTACGTACATTAACTTCTAAAACTTCAGAAATAATTGATGTGAAAGATTCACCTCAATTAGATAACAATTTACATGATAATGACAATTTCAATAGAAAACTTGAATCACGCAAAAAAACTGATCCAATTCAAAAAGTTGCATTAGAAACCAACGAATCAAGTTTCTTGCGACGTTTAATCCAGCGTAATTCGAAACGATCATTTACTAAATGCAAAGATTCAGAACCAGATAATGATATTGATACTTTGGGTGTTTTAGAAATGAAGCCAAAGAAAATACAAATATCGACATCTTATTATGATGCATGTGATAATAATATAATGAAGAATATGCCACAAATCATGAATAAGTCGCGCAGTGAAATCACACATGAGAATAATATCAAAGAGGTGCGACGTGAAATTAAAAGAGAAATTCATCATGAAGGTAAAATTGGCCTCAGTGCTATGTTAAACAATTATCTGTTACCTCTAGTAAAAGAAACTAAACGTGAAGAGACGAGGCCAACAATAAACAAATCACCACAAAAACCGAAATCGGGACCAGCAGCACGTCAAAGATATGTACCACAAAACATATGTAATGAAACTGTAAATAGTTTAGAACAACCGAAGCTTACTAAAGAGTTAACCATCTCTCAGGAGCCTGTACTATCAAATTCTGTGCCCAACAATGAAACTTTTCAATCAACTTCTATTATTAGAGAGATTCTAACACAATCATTATATCCATCTAATAAAATGGATCAGCGTTATGAGAAGAAACCAAAAATTGTTGGCCTATCGGCATTTCAGCAAAGAATATCACGTTCTAGTGATACATTTGGACGAGGTTACAATACAAATACTTCGATAATATCTTTAGATAAAAACGATGATGAAAATAAACATTATGAACAAAAACAACGTAAAGCGGTTGAGAAATCGAAAAGTTTTAGAACATATGAAGAAAATAAGGAAACGCGCACTACAGCTGTACATAATAATATGCCCAGTTTACCAGATTTAACATTAAATATAAAAGTACCATTTAACAAAGAATATTTACTAAATCAAAATGATTACTCTACACCATCATTGGCCGATTCAAATGGTAGCGCCCATCAATCCTCATTAGATTTTAAAATTAATGATAATAAACTGATAAAGAATGAGTCACGTAGTAATCGTTCTAGTAGTAGTTATGATAAAAATATTATACTAACTACAGATAATTTGGCAAATAGTTGTATTAATGGTAATTTATCTATGAATAATGAATGTACAACACCAAATAAATTATTGCAAACCACAATAATGTCCAATAAAAATATTACAGAAATTGAGAATAATATTGATATGATTGTTAAATCACCATTTGTAAGTGTTTTACGTAAATCTGTACCATTAACGGAACGGCAAGTGGATAATGCTATGAAATGTTATGGATCAACAGATAAAACAGCAAAATCTTTATTAAATTTATGTAAAGAGACATCGATAAGCGACGAGAAACTTTTAATGACAAATGCTGCTCAACCTGTTACATTGCGTGATAAAGTATCATCGGCTAAAGTAAGAACTTCTGCCGATTTAATTAAAGAATTTGATCGAAAATCTGCACCAACTATCAGTTGTAATAGTAAAAATTGTAAATCATTTGCTCGACGCCCAAATACAACAATGGAGAATTGTGATTTAAACGATGCCGGTATACCAGAATTTATGAAAATTCAATTGAATCGCGTTGAGCCAGGACGTGTAGCAAAAAGTAATGTTATTTTAGCTAAAAATGTTAAACATGATAAATTATTAACGAGAGAAAATTCTATGGAAAAATGCTGCAATGCCAATAACAGTGATTTAAATATGCGTTGTCTAAGTAGCGAAAGTGTTGATATAAATGAAATGGATTCATCTGAAGGTGATTTAACTAGATGTGCAAAATATTGTTATGAAGCAATTAATCATCAAGCTAAATCTCCTACTACAATATCACAATGTTCAATAAAAAAATCCTCAACTGTACCGCGTAAAACGTTGGCGCCAACTAATAAAAATAATACCGAAGAGCTTGTACCTGTGAAAAATTTTAAAATATTAACTTTCAATAATAATGATACAACATCAATCATGTCAAATAATTCATTATCATTGCAAGAAAGGAGACGTCTCTTTATGATGAATGAAAATGTTCAATTAGATAAAAATCGTGATGAGCGCAAGAAATCATTATCAAATGAGGATAATATTGTACGGAAAATCTCTATAAAATTGGAGACATCCGATAAAAAGAAAGATCATTTTATAAATAATAATAATAATAGCAGCAGTAATCATAATAACAATAGCAACAATATCAACAACAATAACAATAATAATAGCATTAACAATATCAATATAAATGGTACCAAAGATAAGCGTGAAGTTGGTATAGTTGTAATGCGTAAAAGGGCACTTACAAATAACAACATTAATCCAAATATTAACACTCAATCACTAAATGGCCATACTCTTATTAATAATCATAATAATCATAATAATCATAATAATAATAATAATCATAATAACTACAATAATAATTATAATAAGAATATCAAAGATGATAATACACCGGAATTAATGAAAGTATTTGCTAGACGTTCTTTAAAAATCAAAGATGAAGATTTTGATAAAATTTTAAATACAAATTCAATAAACAACAATAATAATAATAATATTAATAATAATTGCAATAATTCAATGCCATCATCGGCATCTCAAAATGCTAAAAAAGTGCATAATAATATTATAGCAAATACAATGAATATGGGTATTGACATGAATACAACAACAACAAACAACAACAACAACAACAACAGCAGCAGCAGCAGCAGCAGCAGCAGCAATAACTGGTATCATGCCAAATATTGATAGTGATAAAGAGAATATATCGATAAGCGAGGAGAAATTGGATAAATTGGATAAATTGGATAAATTAGATAAATTATCTAAATTATCTAAATTAGAGCATGAATTGTGTAATAATAATAATTGTAAACCGATAATGAATGGCAATCAAAATCATAATAATGTTATGAATGGTAGTGGAAATGGGATGCGTGTTAAAGATGCTGCCATAGAACAAATTGATGAATGTAATTCAATAATTACAAGTACAAATGACATAAGAAATTTTAATACTCAATTCATATTAAACAATCATCACATAAATGATAATAATCATAACATTAATAATTGTAATCATAATAATCATAATAATCATAATAATCATAATAATCGTAATGTTGATGAAGCTGGAATTTCTAAAGGATCAAATCAATTTTTGCCCCTGTTAAAGGTTAACAATTTACGTTCAATTTGTAATGAATGCAATAATAATAATAATATAAAGAATGCAAATATCAAATCAGTTGATATAACGACAAATAAATCTCAATGTCAAGATAATAATGTTAGTACAATGAAAACAATTGAAAGAGCGGCCACGGTTAGTGAATTTAAGGGGATACATCAAAGGCGTGCCGAATGGGAGCAAAGAGTTAAAGAGGCCTTAAAATGAATTCAATCACAAGCAAACGATTTTACAAAGAAATAGCAAAAAAAATGGAAGAAGTGATAAAAAAAAAAAAAGTAATAAACCAAAAGCAGAAAATAAGAAGGAAAACAACGGAGGAAAAATAGTCATAAAGGAAATTTGCATGTAAATTTCATCAGGTAGAAAAACGAAATGGAAAGTGAGCACTTTTAAAGAAATAATTATTAAAATAAAACATTAAATATTAAAATATCTGCCTGGCAAATATCTTTAAACCAAAAACAAATAATAATCAGCTTCGTTATCTTCAGTTTTCTTGTTTTTATTACGCGTTTTGGTACTCTAAATTGCTTGGGGAGTCCGTGTAGCAATCTCATAAAAAATTTGTGTAAAAAAAAGGAAAAACAAAAACAAACAATTAAAGCAGACATGACAACAATAACAAATTAAATTGTAGGAATAAAAAAAATTGAAAAAAGAAAAACATATAAATAAATAACTTAGAACAATTTGAACTCAGAGAACTTCTGCATGAAATGATGATAAATTGTTCAAAAAATTGGGCGGAGCCTTCAATTCAATAAAATTATGCAATATAATTGTCCAAAATGTAATTTATTTGCTTAAATCGTTTTCATTTGATTGCTTGCCTTACAAATTTCTGAAATCTGATCTGGGCTTTTTTTTTTCCTTCAAACAAATACAAACGATTAAAATATTAAAGTAGCACAACTATTTTCATTCCAGCATTAGTACAATAAATGTAAATATAAATTACCATTATTTTGTAAAATTTTTTTTTTTTTTTTGGATTATTACTAAGAAAAATTTGAAAAGAAATATTCCTCCATTGCAAATCGAACAAGATGAAAAATTGAAAGTCTCCAAAGAAATTTTAAGCGTTGAGGAAATATTTGCATATCTCCGTTAACTTATTGAACAATTTATATATATATATATATGTATCTGAGAAATTAATAAAATTGTGTAATTATTTAGACTAATTAATTTTAATTAAGTATTATGAAAATTAAAAAAAATTAAGAATGTCCATCACTGATTTTACGATCATAATCAGATAATTTCTTCTTTAAAATAAATTTATGTGTATTTCGGAATTATTATGCAATACATTAACATTAAATATACAGACATATAACTCTAATAATCTACATATACATATGTACATATACATTTGTATATATATATAATACAAATACAATAATGCCACATATGAAGAAAAGAAAACAAACAAAACAAAAAAAAAATGCCAATCAATCAATCGAAATTATTACTACTATAATTAACTATTATTAAATATTATTAACTAATATTATTATATTTTACTTCCCTTTGTGCATTTACACAATTGTATGAAATTTATATTCACCAGTTTTTATTTTATTCCTATTAATTAAATTAAATAAAAATTATAAACAAAAACCAAATGCAAAAAAAAGTGTATAACATTTAAAAGTGTTTTGCTTTTTCATATCGTCAACTATTTGTGGCACAATCTATGATTTATGTGCCGCTAAACGAATTATAGATAAAAAATTTTCACATCGAATGACTTAAATCGGGCCAGTTCTTTTTTTTTTTTAACGCTCTACCATCTTTTTGACAAATTCTTTTATTTACGTAGTGGCATATTTTTATATTTTCGTCCTGTTATATAATTATAGTTACACATAGGAAAGTTGATTTGTAATATTTGGTATAAAGAGGGCCCATGCTTTATCTGAAAACATCGGAATTGACTCTTAAATATCCTATCAGCACTTTCATAAAAACCAAATAAGAGAACTCCAAGTGAAATTGAATTAAAAGAATTATAATTTCTCAATTACTTAAAAAGTTTTCAATATGAGAGGAAATTTCAAAAAATATACCTACCTGAACCAAATATTTTTTATATCAAAAAACAAGGTAGTGCCAATTCGCGCTAAAATCTATTCAAAACTGAAACTTTTGAAGCTAAGAATAACGATTTTTTTTTTTTAAATGGTTGTACAAATGGTCTAATTTAGATCAAATTTGGTGCACATGTGTATTATGTTGAAGGACAATTCAAGGCCAATTTGCATTAAAATATATTTAAAATTGTAATTTTTTCCATAGGACGAATTTTTAGTAAAAAAAGACGCTATATGGAGGCGTGGTCATGAAAATGATCAGATTTTAAGTAAATTTGATCATTTGACAGAGAGATTTACATTGATTTAAGAAGTGATTCTGACTCGATAGCTATGATAAAACTATGAATCTATTTCAACTACTTTTGGGGGTATTACAAAATTTTTCGGAATGTTTTTTTTTACTGAAAATACTTAACCAAATTTTATGATACATTCCCACTGATGCACTAATCAATGAAATGTATAAAGTGTAGATATATATTGCGGGATTATAATTATCTAATAAATAATCATCAGTGTGAAGTGAGCTTTGTTATCACCAGGACGATTGGTGATAGTACGATTTACGATGATAAAAGAATAATACTAAAAGACCAACCATGATGAAATATGTCATTCCATTGAAAAAATCAAAAAGATCCTTATAAATAGGCCAATTCTATTTTGTTGGTATGCTCATTTTCCTTTGCTAGAGATCTACCCCAATTAGGAAGTTGGGAAATGCTGTGGGCCCTACAGATTACATTTATTTTTAATCAGTTCCGATTTTTAAACTACTCTATCAATGGCTGACCGTTTGTGAGTTTCTAAACTTCTTATTGCAGACTAAGACTTATTGCAATTGAAAATTGGCCAATTAGATTTAAAGATACATTTACTCTACATTCTAAAATTGGATTGCTATTGTTTACTAACTTAGAAATAGAGGATTGAAGGAATCGGTTAATATTTGATTAAAAGCATCATCAGATAACATTTTATATATTCCAATATTTTGCTTATGTCCGAGAATTTCACGTTATAGATTTTATAAACAAAAAGTCGTCTCACGCCCATACAAAATTTCCCTAAAAGTAGTATAAAATTGATAGCAATGGGCTTAAGAATGGAATAGTAAGTCAAGTAATGAAAAATGCAGAGCATATACGAAAATATAAGTGATATTATAATCTGATGTTTAGAGTTAAGTAGATTTCAGTGAAGGAAAAAGAAAACCTTCACTGAAAAGAAATTAATAGTAAATTTTGGCACAAAGATTTCACTTAAATATGAACAATAAAGAATAACTTCATATTAATTTACTTCACATTTAATTTTGGATTAAAAGAGCCCCCGGCACAAGATAAGTAAATCGTAAAATGAACGATCGAGCGTTATAGTGAATACCGATATTATAACTCTCACATTTCGTAGTATCATAATGTCACGGAAACAAATAATAAAGGAAATGTTGAATGATTTGAAAATATTTACAATAATTATAATTAAAGACTGATGAAAAAAATAATTTCGATTAATGTAAGAAAAATTATTTTATTGATTATGAATAAAGCTGGAATTTGAAGCACATCTGACATTGTTAGTTATTGCCAAATGCAACATATTCAATTGTGGCTCAATTAATCCACGGCGAAATGTTGTATACCGATCATTTTTTTAAACATAATCGGCAAAACTTGCTTATAAAATCACAATTGGAATAAACAAAGATATTTTCAGCGTCATAATTTTTATTATTTAATATTAAGTGAATGGTAACTGATAGCAAATACCCATTAAAATATCGCATCATATTTTTAAAAACTTCTAATATTTCCAATAAATTTGAACTCTGAAGTGTCAGCTATTGCAACGAACACAACAACGTTAAACAATCACAAAGTGATATTACACAATTTATGACACAAGTCATAAATTGTTTCATTGTAATTGTTATATCTTTAATGATGCTGCCCCTCAAATTAATGTTTATAATAAGTTAAATTATTATTTATGTTTTAATCTGAAAATGAAAGTTAAAGTTAAATATGCAGGAAAATTTTATAAAAATATAAAAATTTCTTGAATTGAACACATGTTTGTCATTCAAACTGTATGAAAGTACATATATCCCATTTATAATATGTATAAAAATATATGCATCTAAATAAATACGTCATCATATTGTGTGAGTGTAAATCAAATGGAAAATCATGTTATAGATGATAGCGTGAAATGTTTGTATGAAAATGATGATGCGATATCAACGTTTTTCCTCTCATCTTTCTCCATCATATTTCTATGATTCTGTTTTGCTTTTCTTTTTATTTTTTAATAGAATACAGCTGAATAGAGTAGAGCAGACCAGAGAACAGAATAGTATGAACTAAAATGCATATGTTTGAGTGTGGCGCATAATTTGGGCCAATCGAGAACAACTTGTTTGTTTCAGTTTCATTTCCATTTTCACTTAAATATGAAATGGACTAATCTTACAGTTTTTCCTATATTCATCTTCTCTTTTCTATTTTCTTTTTTCCTTCTACATTATATATTGTGGCAAAAAAATTATTATATACAAAAAAAAAATAAAAAATAAAAAATAAAAAACAATAATGGGAAAATTACTTTCCAAAAGCGAATTTGTACAGCAACCTTTTAATTATAATTCAGTGAATTGTGCGTAAGGATTTCAATAATGTTTTAATCTCGTAGTTTTGCTCATCCTTCAATTTAATATAAAAGTACTTTATAATGTAAATAATAACAATTTTAAAAGATACTTTACATTATGTTATGCGTTAAAGGAAGCAACGTTTTAATATTGAAACGGAATTTTAATAATTTAAAAAACTAAAAAAAAAAAAGGACACAAAAACGAAGAAAACAGGAAGAAAACAGAAAAATAAGAAAAAAGGATAAAAATAAATGTTTATTGTGATTTTATAGGTTGAAAAGTTGAGAATTAAAAATGCTTTAATTTTTCTTAATTAATTAGAAAAAGAAAACCAATATAAAGCGATAAATTATAATTGAAACTTCAATTTTTATAAATAATATCAATAATAACAATAATTTTATAAAAAAAAAAAAAAGATTTTGAAAAAAAAAACAAAATAAAAAGAAAATGTCTGAACCGGTTACACCGTCTCCGTCCAAACGTATGAACCGTCCACCGCATTTCAATATACGAAATTTACATAGCGGTAACGGTTCAGCTATGGGTTCAATGCCACCCACAGCTCAAATAATAACAGGAGCTGATCAACCGTATTGGCCATCTTATGCCAATCCATTTGCAACTGGTGGCTTAATGGCGAAAGGTTTTGAGGGTTTCGTCGATTTTACTAAATCTGGCATGAGTTTTGGCGAGAAATTCACATATTCTTTATATAACAAATTTAGTAAATGGTCTAAAAGTTGGTTCACTCATATGTTTCTGCTAACAATTGTCACATTATACACGGTCGGTGGTGCCGTCCTATTTGGCGCTATTGAAGGTAATTGAAAAAAAAAAAAAATTAAAACCTTGTGAGAAAATCAAATTTCTTTTATAAGTTCTTTTGTACTGCAACAAATCTTGAATTTGCACCACCTAAAGGAGCGTGCCAGATTTACTAAATACACTTGATATACACTGATAAACTGTCCCATATTAAAAAATCATGTAACTCAAAAATAATGAGTGATAAGTCGATATGCTATAATTTCGGATGGGCAACCAAGACCATGCCCATGCCCATGCCCATGTTCAATTTTAACATTGGCGGACTGTACTGCATTTAGAACAGTTAGCATTTTGCTTGCACACCAGCCATGATGGCTTAATTGCATAGTACATTAAAATATAGTTTTGGTTCTATTGTTTCTTGTATAGTAAATTTAGACCTTGACTAAAAAACGGAGCCATCCAAAAACTCTTGGGCCAAATTCATAATGCAACATCTAACTAGTTAACTATTTATTAAGTGAAATAGAAGACCACACGACAAACCTATAGATATATAATTGAAAGATCAACACCTACGATATGGGTAGACAGTAACCTTCACGAAGCCAACTCCAATGCCACTAAAATTGTTATTAAAACTGGTAATCTATTGCTTTCAAATTCAATTTTTGTTCGATTTCATGAATATGATTTCATGAACATGAGTTGGTTCTTCACGAAATTGATAGCCCCATTTAGAACCTTCAAATCAATTTTCATTGTTATATAACTTGAGTGTAACAAAAGAGGCATTAAAATATGATGCCATATAATTTTAGATAACTGTGGCCAATTGCATTTAATATCTAAACTAATGACAAATTTTCAAGAATATATATATACATATTTTTAGGACTTTCCAAAATTTTCTTTTGGATGTTACAAATACTTTTTAATGCAATGAAAATTCCATAGATTATAATTTTGATTGGGCATAGACGATTTTTTCATCTCTTAGACATGCATGAACTATGTAGATAAGTTATTATTAAGTGACGAGGGCTTAATAAAAGAAAATTGTTAGAAAACAAAACCCAAAGAAAATTTGATGGTTCTTAATTTTAGATAGACATGGCCACTTTTATTCAATTTTGGAGGCGTCTTAAATGGCCATGATTCGAACATTCGATTAAACTTTTGATTATTCTATTTGCCAGTGACCGAATTTCAATACCAACCTACCCACAAGAGTTAACAAAGTTGCCACCTAATTTGAAGTCTAATATAATTGAATTTTTATAAACATTGGAATGTTACACATACACAGGAAAAACGCTTCAATAAATTTAGAATATACACACTTTATAAGGCTTCTAGAAGCGGTACTAGAAACAAACGCATTTAAAATAAAATGTGTGGGCGTCATACGCGTTGGGTATAAAATTGAGTTTTAACTAACCACAATAAATGTATTTTTCTTGTTCTTATTGTATAATTTCAATTCATTTCTTGTCATCTTTTAATAAATGTTGTGATATAAATGGCATCCAAGTGTAAACCTAACCTTGAACTTGATTATTATTATTATTATTATTATTATAATTTTTTTTGGTTATTTGGTTTGAGGTTTTTTTTTTTGTTTTTTAGGAGCCAAAGCCAAACTAAAATGACAACTACTTATTATGCATAATATTCAAATAATTGTGGCAATAAAAAGCCTAAACAATTTAATGTAGAAATCAAGTTAAAGGCTTAAAACAATTTATGCAAAATCTATGCGTGAAAAAATATTTTTATTTCATTTTTGAAACTGAAATTGTGTAAAATTAAATAGAATTATTTTGATAATAATGTTTTTTTTTTGCCCTTAAAGGATAATCACTCAATTTACTTAGTTTTTGTTCTTTGTTTTTTTTTTTCTTTTAAAAAGCTAATAGAAGTAATCAAATGGCCACAATTCTTATTGGTAGGGATAATAAAAACCGTTATTACCAGTAAAAAAAAAAAAAACGAAAATTGATTTAATATTATAATGTTTTATATTTTTTAAAGAATTATTTTTATATTGTAAAATTCAAGGATTAAAAGTAAAAAACATATTTTGAAATTGTCCTTTGAGGTTCGGCCTGATGAACAAGCTAGTTAAATGAATTACAAGTCAATAAATTAGAAAGCATACAAGAATCATCCATGAAAATCGTTCTATTTAATACCGTTAATATTTAATACCGTTACAATGCCATTTACCTTTTGGGCGAATATTCATTCATTTCATATTTCACTATAATATTTCCTTCAAGCGTTTTAAGAATTCCGGCCTGAATTCTATTTCTATTGTATATGTATAAGATCAGTTCTTTAGATTTCTTAGATTTCTAATTTTGAATAGAAAAATTTTTGTTTAAATTCAATTTATATTTATTAATAAGAGATTTTGATCCATGAAAAAACTTTGATTTGCTTAATTTTTATTTTTTTTATTTATTTATGCATATTTTTGTATTTAAAATTTCAGGACGTAAATCGAAACAGGAAATCATAGAAATTCATACAGCACAAAAACAATTCTTCAAAGCTATAAATAATTTAGCGCAGGATCAAGAATTAAGAAGGGTATGATGATCTTACATTATACAAATATATATATTAAATGTATAAATAAAATTATCAAATTAAATACTTAAAATAAATTGTATTTTGATTATTAATCAACAATTTCTTAATAGTACAGTAGTGCAGAGTTCAACGGTAAATTAATTTATACGTTACGTGCCCATCAAGCAGCTGTTGAATCATTATTGAATAATAATAAAACTTTAGAGGAAATACAAAATGTACGTCATCCGTGGTCATTTTGGAATGCTATGATCTATTGTGGTACAATTTATACAACAATCGGTAAGCGATGTCACATTCATATTCATATTCAAAAAAATCCGTATAAAATATATAAAATGTTAAATGATAATAAATTATTTCCATCTTTAAATAAAATATTATTAATTATTCTATATTCAATTAATTCATCTTCATTTTATATTCATTTTATTATATTCATGTTATTTTACTAGAAAGGAAATCTCTAAGTTTTTTATTAAAATTTCTTATAAATTATTTCGATTTGTGTTTATTGTTGTACATCAAACAATAATTTTCTTTTAATTTTTTTCAATTAATCCATTTCATAGAATTTTGGACAATTTGAGATAATAATGAGAAATGTTAATTAAAATCAAATTATATATCTCATTATCTCATGTCTAAAAATCGTAAAAGGAGTTCAGTTAATAATAATTATAAAATAACAAGAAGTATCAATTACATTAAATTTTTTTTTTTAAAGAAATACGCAGAATTCTTAATTTTTCTAAATAAAAGCCCTAAGTAAAATAGTTTACTGTAAAATGGCCTTATCTTAGTAACAATCTGTTTTTAATCAAAATTATTTCGAAGAATTTTCAAGCTAAACCATGACTACATATAAAATTTCATTCAAAAAACTATAAAATTGCGCTCTCTAATTTTTGAAGCAAACAATGATTCTGAATCGATCGTTATGATAAAAAATGTTTTAGGATATTACATAAATTTGCTTAAACTTATAATACACTGTATCGAAATGGTGTAGGGTATAAAAGAAAAAAAATTAGAAAAATATATTTCTAAAATAAAATGGAAAAGTTCTACATGTTTGAGTTAATTCTCAATTACATGAACATAGACATTGTGTCTATTTTATGAAAATCGGCCACGCAATAAAGAAATGAGAAATTGTTTATTTGAAACCACATTGTGAAAATTAAATAATGAACAAATTTTGATTTTTTGAGTTTTGCTGATAACATTTTATACCAAGTACCCTACATCACCTATGGTTTGGGGTATTAGAAGTTTAGGTGAATGTATGTAACACCCAAAACATTTTTTATTATAACGATCCACTCAAAATCACGCCCTGGCAGTTCGTCACTCCATCTGTCCGTCTGTCCGTCTGTCCATTTGTCTATTGTAATAAATATTCTCCTGAGCGCAAAAATCGAGATATCGACTTGAAATTTGTCAAACACGTTGGTAGATTTTGCACACTAGTTGGAATTGAAAATTAGCCAAATCCGTCTAAGGGCACATCAGATACATGGACACCAAGATAGACGTACAGACATTACTAAAACGTTTCAGAATTTGATGCTGATCAAGCGTAAATATATTTTGTGGTATTCACGATGTTTATTTGTACTCGTTACAAAATATAATGACAAAGTGTGTATACTCATAAAATTTTAGGTGGTGGATATAAAAATTAACGCACAAAAATCAAATTAAATACACTTAAATTATTTATGTGAAATGCAGTCTAGAAATTTATTATTATGAGTTTGAGAAACCTCCTTTTTTGATTATTTTGTTGTTTTTGTTTTTTGATTTTTTGATTATTTGTTTCTTGATGTTTTATTTTCAGTTCTTAAAAATCATGCAATACATTTAAAAATACCAAACACTATGTTAATAAATAAATAAATAAATAAATAAATAAATAATAAAAATGAAAAAAATTATATGTATTTTGGATATAAAGGATGCATTCGCCTACATATAGCAGTTTTTATAGCAGTTTTTATAGCAGTTTTATCAATGTGGGCGCTTATAATAGACAAGCACATATACAAATACAATCAACCAATTGGAATAACAGTGAAATTTTCAATGAAGCGTATTATTTTAAAAGACTGATTCATTTTGAAATTTATCTATCTCTGTTGACTAATAATTTAATATGTCAAAAAATTCTAAAGAACGAACACACAAATACACAAAATGAACACAAAATGAACACAAAATGAAAATGAAATGAAAATGAAATGAAATACGTGAACAAAAATAGTTTTTATGTTTTATTTTTGATTTCTTGTTTGTCTTTTTCTTTTATTTTATTTTATTTTAATTTTTTTTGTTTTATTCATTCATTTTAAAAATAACTACATAACATATTTGTCTGCATCCACAAGAAGTACATAAAATTTTTTTTGAATTTTCACATAAATCGTATGCACATAAAAAATTTAACTATTCATAAAGTAATGCATAAAGAAAAAATATAATAATACTTTTAGCAATTGCATCAAAAAGTAAAACTTGAATTGTCGAAAGAATTGAAGAAAAGAATAAAAAAAAAAAAAAACAAAGGCAACCGCAGAAAGTAATTCCTAAAATTAAAACTTTGAAGAAAGAAGCTTTTCAAAGAAATGGTTCGATTCGTTCAATTGGACTCAAGAGAAACACCGTATTGAACGAAGAATTAACTTAAAAGAAAATATCCTTAAAACGTATGAGAAAGTGTAGGCAAAATCATAAGTTCAGTCTTTAGTTAATGGACGCTATTATTCCGGATTACTTCGATGGCAAATATTCATTAGATATTGGCTTATCCAATGTTTTAAAAAATCTTGGAAAAATCATATAAATCCAAAAGAAGGGAAAAAAAAACAGAAACTGCCAAAATGCATTTAAAGTTCCATGCCTAGATGTCGAGGGGGTTCATGGGGTCTATATGATCTCAACTTTTTGTGTATAATCAAAAAAATTTCTTAATTCCTAGTTCCTAGTTCCTAGTTCCTAGTTCCTACAAAATTACACTTCTTAAAAAAGTCTCCACAAAACAACAGCATATTATAAAGTGATGACTTTCCAAAGTTTGCAAAGTAAGACGTTATATATTATCATAAAACTTATCCACAATTAGTGCTAGAAATGTTTGAGCTGAAATATGGTTACATATAAAATCTATTTAAATCGTTTTAAAAGGGCAGCTTGTACTTTGAAGTTAATCTGCCCAAACAACAGACAGACAGAGCCATGGACAGAAAAATTTTGTACCTTGTGGCACATTTGGTGGAAAATTATAAAAAGGTAATTGTCCTTAAAAATATCCCAGCCAAATACTTTAAATCATTTCCTTTTATTTCTTTTTTTCTAAATCCTTTTCAGTTTTTTTGGTTAAATAACGATCTTGTAAGCTACAAATCTAGAATACGTGTTAAATATTTTTCACAACGCTATTAAACTTTTACATTTATTCCACAAAAAACAATTGACCTCTGTTATCCTTTTTGATTATATTCCTTTACAAATACTTCATAAACTCATCTAATTTCATTTATATTCAAATTCTTTCTAAGAGATTTTCTTACCAATAAAAAAATCATACGAAAATGTTTAGAAAGATTTTCAAGTTTCTATTTCTATTTCAATAAAAATATCATATAAATAAATCACACTCATAAAATTCAATATTGATTTTATGATCAATCAATATATCAAAATTTTTCATTACGGTTTCTTTTTTTTTTTTTTTCTTTTTGTAAACATTCAATTCTAATGTGGCATAAAATTTGAAATAAATTTTATTACATTGAATGAATTTATTTGCTTAATTGCAAAATTATTGAAAAATTTTGACGTCATTTTGAAATGTATGCATAGAAATCGAAATTATTTCATTTTTCCCTACTTTAATTAATTTTTTTGGTAGCTCACGGTTTTAGAGATTTGGAGGGTGAAGCTAGACACTCAAATATATTTGCTATTCATTAAGTACATGGACCGCATAAATCTACACCAGAAATGTGCACACTCAAATGTGCTTGTTAAGCTTTTTAAAAAGTCATTATTTATGAATGTGATATTTTATGAGTATTCGACGATTCTAACTAAAACCTTTTACTTCATAATTAATTTAGACTACAAATCAAATTATGAAATTAAATAAACTAATTTTCAATTTTCGCTAAAATATATTCAAAATTAAACATTTTGTTCATAATGACTTTTCAAAGAAAACTTTATTTGAGAAGTGGTCGTAAAAATGGAACGATCTGAACTAAATTTGGTTTTTATGTCCAAATACAAGCCAATGACAAGTATACTTAAAAGTGTACATTTTTTAAAAAAAGTTTTTATATGAAGCATAATTAAAATAACGCTCCGATTTTACTCATTTTCAATAGGGTTTGTGGGTTTGAGCCACAACATACCCATGTATAAAACTTCATTATTTTGTCTGAAAAATTGCTCTCTGTAACTTAATAAACATTAGACGTACAGACAGACGGACGGAATCAGAAAGTGATGCTCAGTTCATCGTTATAATTAAAAATTGTTCTATCTCAACTACTTTTGGGTATTACAAATATATATATACAAACTTATTATACCCTGTATTTTGAGTGTGGTAGGATATAAAAAATTTCTGATAGATGATCAAAGCCTTCAAAGCTTGCTTCTATGATAGTATATAAAATCCTGTGGTTTTTACAAATTTTTATGTGGCAGAATGTTTCTCTTTATTTTTTGGCAAAATTTGTTTCATAAAATGGTTAAGAAGCCACATATTTTGTGGTAACAAATATCTATAAAGAAAATTTTGGTAAATGTCATACTCAGATCAAGCCCGCATTCGTTTTATATATTTGGATATTTAAAATTTTCAGAATTCTTCTCATTTATTGCTTATTATTAGGATATTTGATGTAACGTATTACGTAGTCGTCTCCGATCGTCTAAAACATCTATAACCATTCATCTATTTCTAAAAATATAATAAATAAAAATTTATGTAAATATAAATAAAATCTGCCAACATGTTTCCGCAGAAGTGGCATCATTTTAATTACCAGAAAATCAAATAATTATTATTTATTTCTTTTCTTAGCATCAGGTTGTTTTTAAAAATGAAAAAAAAAACAAAAAATATAACAGTGAAAAGAAAAGGGAAAGCATTAGTAAATATATTTCACCACTTGGCCTAATCTAATCAAAAAGTCAAGAAAATATCATTAAAATTAAAATCAATTAAAAAAGTGAAAGAAAAGTGTAGAAAATCTTATAAAATTGAAACGATCTATTGCAATTATTTCACATGTGAAAATTAGCAAGCAAAATTTTTTCTATAACTCATCTTCTCAATTTATAATTCGATACGTTTTTGAAGTAAATCTTATAGCTCATAATTTTTCATATGAGCCTATGCCACTATGAGCATTGACTCATGTACGCAATAACTTAATTGAGGCACAGTCTTTAGCGATAACTGAAAGTATATTCTTCATCGAAATGCTTATGTAGTAGATATTTTAGAAAATTGCCTTATGCCACTTAAAGTTTTATATACAAATTTTGTATGCTTATCCAAAAGAACATGTTTAATGATTTTCTGTGATTTCACAAATGTTCCGATGCCACGATCTGAAATTCTTCCTTATAAGGGAATTACAATTTTTGACTTTTAGTTGCCAAAATACAGATATATGCAAGTTAAAACAATTTAACAAAACTTTCTTAAAGAAAATATATTCTACTATTCAAAAAAAAAAAAGGAAAAAAAGGCCATAATAAATGATAATGGCATAATAAATAATGGCTCAACTGGTAGCAAATAGCTATAAATGTTAATTAAATAAATATTATTATTCTAATCGTTTTAACAATCTTGATAGTCGGCCATAATAATAAGTATAAAAATTTATAAAATCATTACTAAAAATTACTAAAAATTAAATGAACTTAAAATGTTAATGTTTAAACTAATCACGTCTAAATCTTTATTTAAATGTTTATAATTTCTTGCGGCACTTTCTCTTCAGTAATAAGTCCAAAGTTATTAGTTAACAATGATGTCATTAGTTTGATGTTAATGATAGATTCACCTTCATGTAAAGCAATTATCTGGTGTTTAGTGAAATATTCAATAATGTTATAGTCGAATTTTGAATGGACTATCTTAAAATTTTATGTATCCAAAAAATCAAAAAATTGTCAGTAACAATGTCAGTGGGCCATCTTTTTAATAGAATTTTTATAATAATTCTTAGTTAAATGTCAATCATAAATTTAAGGAAAGTGATTCCAACTTAAATGGAATTAAAATTAACTTAATAGATTAAAAATTGCAAATTTTTTTGTTTCAATTTATTTTAAATATATATTAATCGATTTGAGTGCGCTGCTCAAATCGATGTTCACATGAATGTACTTGTCATGTTACTTGACTGATCAATCGACACAGAATACCGAATTCTCTACAAAAATGCAATTCAGAACTTCACATCAACCACCAATGTCCTTCGTTTAGTCGAACTTACATACTTGATCATTCCAAGGTAGCACAAGCATCCATGTCAATTGTGGTTTTTACGCAATTATTTACCTTACATACCCACGGTTTTGTGAACAAGTAATGGACTTAATATAATATTATGAATGTGAAGCAACTTTATGATACGGGAAGTACTGTATGCTGAAATTTCTAAATAAAGACGAAAATAAATAAAAAAGTTCAAGATCCTTGCAATATGTTGATATTTTAAACAGGCCTATCCTGAAAAATCGCTATACAAAACAATCACTCTCTAAACATCATATAAACATTAATAAACTTCGAATGTAATCTTAGTTTGATTCAATTTAAAAACTTTATAATTAACTTACGTTATGGAGACAATGCGGGTCTTACAACAGAATGCTTAAATCGAACATCAATCAAAGTGAGTTAATCATGGTAATATTATGATGTTGGAATTATGTCACAAATCGAAAATCAAAGGATCATGCTGCACAATTTATGAGTATTACAAATAACAGATACACACTTCCAATAGCCGCAATGTACCGCAAGTGATGTAGAGTATAATTCATAATTACAGCAATTGATATTATTATTTCAGTGAAAACTAGTTAAAACATTTTGAAAGATCGGGACTGATCTTATAAATATTCTACACGACTTGAAAAGTTCGTTACATGGAAAAGGGTTCAAAAAAATCCACATTCTAGAGCTTGAAAACAATTTTATCCAGGCAGAAGACAGCAGACATACGTACGAACTTACAAGCGCACAAACATATAGTTTCGCTTTAAACGATACAGGCTATTATCCTGAGTTAATCAATCTATCTCAAGCCCCTCAAGCCTATTGCAACCATCTGCACTATGTACAACAAGAGATGTAAAGTATAAATATGAACAATTTGTTAAAACATATACTTCGGAATGAAAGATAGGTTAATGAACTTAAAAAAAGGCAACTGTTTGCTGTGTAATAAGGTCCCTTAAATGATTATTCAAATGTAGCAACAATAAAATATGATAAAAATAAAACTATGAATAGAGAAAACGAGCAATATTTAAGGAATAATAGTAAATTGAGAAGAGCATAATTTCATATTTAATCATTTCATTCTCATTAAATGCCAAGAGAATCATGAGCATACACTGTAAATGAAAATAAAAATCAAAGCTAAAACTTAAACAAACATTTCAACAATACAATCGCAACTAAATATTATTAATTCAGTGTATTTATGTATAACAAACAGTAAGCGTGTGAATAAGAGAGACCCTAAAAAAATCAAATAGCAAAAATCCAAAAACCAAAAAGAAAGAAGCAAAAAGAACTTGTGACATAATACGAAATTTTCCATTTCAAATTAAAAAGTGTTATTTGAAAAAATTTCTTAACTCTTATTGAAATTTATATGAATGAAAATAATTAAGAAAATATTTTAATGAAATCATTCAACAAGTTTATTGTATTTTTGTTGTTGTATTAGTTCTTTCTAAAAACAAAAAACAAGGAAATTATGTTACTCTTCGCTATAAATAAATAATCGGGGGAATGTGAGCAAACCAAAACAAAACCAAACTGAAAAACCAATAGACAAAACACAAAAGATTATTTATTTTAAAAATAAACGAGCAAACATCGAAACATCGAAACAATGGAGAATAATGGCAAAACACATAACATCATTTAATTAATCTTCATGTGGTGTATTTTGGAAGGAGCTTAGTGTAAATTCTAGTTCCGTGTTAGTCGGCATACGAAATTAAATGTAGAAAAATGGATAGCAATTATACTGATAATGCGACTACTGCACGTAGGCGACGCCGTATAAGTCACGCAGTGAGAGAGAAAACCCCCGATCCTAATTATCGAAGCCATTTATGTGAAATTGATAATACTTTAATTGATACGGCCGATACAAATTCTGAAGATATTGGTACCCAGGTGATATGTATGCAAATTCAACCACCACGGACAATGTCCGCCCATGAAAGTAAAATTTTAAGGCGACGTGATAAAACTTTTGCAAGTGCATCATCACGATCCCAATCGCAACCGCGTGAAGCAGAAAAACTTTCAAGCACAGAAGCGACACAAATAGTCCGTGTAGTAAGGCGAAGCCTTTCAACACCACGCAGGGCAGATAATGAAGAATCTAGTAATGGTGAAATGTTAATCAGAGGGCGCACTACATCTCCCGAAATAAAATATCCAGCAGATGAGAGTCTCTCACGTCTAGCACAAAATATGAGAAAATTTGAACAAGAACGTAAGCGTTTTGAAGTGGAGAAACGCCTATTTGAACGTGAACGACGAGATCATATATTAAGGCATCGACAATTATATGATAGCGAAGAGAGAAGAAGACTTTTACAAAATTATCGAAAATTGAGTGACCGTTTCCGCTTAAATAGTGATAGTGAAGAAATGGAGGACTTAATTATTAATACAAAAACAAAGACACAATCACCCACAAGATGTAATAAAAAATTAGATAAGAATCGACAGAAGACTCGACTTGAAGAATCTTCTACACAATTTTCCTCATCCGAAGCTGAAAATGAAGAATTCCGTATTCAATATAATCATTCGTCGAAACAATTAAATCAACCACAGAAAACTAATAGCTTAATGACTTCAAGCAGCATTAGAGGACCACCTCCACAACCACCAATAAGGCGTACAACAAATCGTACAACAAGTCGTCCAACAAATCGTAAAAATTCTCCTACATCACCTATTAGACCGCAAGGACGTTCAAAAACACCCGACGTAACCCACGAAGAAAGATGGCAAATCAATGACTTAAGTTCTCATCGAAATATAAATAATTTGGGAAAGGAGAAGGCAAATAACTTAAGACAAAGGCAAAGATTGAACAAAAATCATTCACTTGCTTCCGCTAAATCTGAAGTAATACAATCAGATCGAGACAGAAAGTATAGTATAGAAAAGGCGGATCAAATAGATGGCGCTTCAAAATCCAATGCAGATTTACCAAAGACAAAAATTCAAATCGATAAGTGTGACCAAGAAGAATCGGCCAAACCAAAAGAAAGTATTTTTAAAAAATGCATTACATATCCTATAAAATATAAAGAAGCAAACAGAACAGATAGTTTGAAGATTGAGAGTGAAAAAGATACATCAAATAAAAAATCAAGTTATTTTAATAAAACAACTTTTAAAACGGCTAAAATAGAATGGCAAAATATGAAAGCTGACTATCCCAATGAAATGAAAGAATTGAAACGATTACAGAAAAAATGTACATCTCATGTCATTCTACTCATATTAATGATTGGATTTGGTGGTTTAATGTTTCGTTATACTGAAGGCTCAGCCGAAAGTATTTACAAATGTGAAGTACGCAAAGTCAAAAGAGATTTTATTGATCATTTATGGACGCATAGTCATAATATGAGGTAGATAAAATATCTCACAGAAAGTTTTATATAAATTTCAAAAATTTCAAATATTTCAAAAATTTCAATAATTTCCTCAAACTTTTAGAGAAGATGATTGGAAATCATTAGCACGTCAAAAACTAAGAAAATTTGAAGAAGAATTACATAATATGGGGGAATTGGGCATACGATATTTTCCTGGTCAAAAATCATGGAATTTTATTAATTGCATTTTATATTGTTGGACAGTGATAACCACCATAGGTATAATATCACTTCAAATAATCCAGCTAAAAATAATAATTATTAACACAGCATAATATTACACTTAACTTGGAAACAGTCATTTAAGAATATACTTTAAAAATTTGTACATAATGTACATTATGAATTAATTAAAATATTTAAAAATTTTCATATATATATATATATATATATATATATATATTATATATTTACAGGTTATGGTCATATAACACCAAAAACAACATTAGGTCAAGCTTTAACAATCATTTATGCTATAATTGGTATACCAATGTTCTTAATTTTATTGGCCGATTTCGGTAAATTGTTTACACGAGCCATAAAATTCGTTTGGGGTTATGTGCGTCGCTTATATTATCGTGGCACTTGCCGTAAAATAAGAAAGCAGCAACATGTTCGAGATGCGATGACTGGTTTCACTGTTGTATATGATATGGCGATTAGACGGCCTAGTCATTTTTTGGGTATGTCTACAGAAAAAGATGTTGAATCTCAGGCTGGTAAATCAAATGTTGAAACTCCAACATCACCCTATCCAGACACAATAATTGTAGATGATGAATTCAATTTACCAATATCGTTGGCATCATTACTCTTAGTTTCATATATACTAATTGGAGCATTTGTTTACACATTATGGGAGGATTGGACATATTTTGAGGCATTCTATTTTGTATTTATATCAATGTCGACCATTGGATTTGGCGATTTGGTACCAAATCATCCAATATTCATGATGTGCAGCATTTTATATATGATATTGGGTTTAGCATTAACATCCATGTTCATTAATGTTGTCCAAATCAAATTAAGTGATACATTTAGGCAGGCCAGTGCAAAAATTGGTGCCACCATTGGTTTAGGTTTAGCCAGTGAAAAAGGTAATGATGAGTTATCACAATCGAAAACACCCTCAGATTTAGCTTCCGTGCATGCAACACGTTTGAATAAAATACCAGAAATGGAGAATGAATATTCCATACCAACAGAAACATTATCACAAACCCTAACATCAATGGTAACAACATCCGCAACTGCAACACCATCACGTCCAACATTAGAATCGACTTACACAAACTATGCCAAGAATTTCCAATGTAAATGTAAGTGCAGAAGTTGAAGAAATTTTAAGTGATAATGAAAATGAATCAAGGCCACCATTGTTGCCCAAACGTCAGGATGCTAATCCAACACAATCAGCACCTCTCACAAAGAAGAAGAAAAAACATTTTTTCTAGAATTAGTGGAAGGAACCAAGCCCTTTTACCGATTTAACCAAATTTTATCAAATGTAATCAAATCAAATGTAATCAAATTTAACCAACGTAAGCAACGTAACCATTTTAGTCGAATACCGTTTGTAATTTTGAATTCAAAGGATGAAGGATGTTAGTTACAAAGTTTTTTAATTAATTGTTACAATTGTTGTAGTTTGTTTCTTATTCTTATTCTAATTCATTTGTTTTTTTTTTTTTGTATTTTTGTTTTTTTCTTTTGTTTTTTATTTATTTCTTACAAAAGACTTTAAAATGATAGAAAGTGCAATTGTTCTTATACTTTTTCGTTATCTTAGCGTCTTACGCTTATTAATTAAGACTTTGAAAAGTTCATTTAATGAAAATTTATAATAAAATCACTTTATGATAAATCAATTAATTGAATAAGCTTATAAATACTAAAAACAAATATAAATTGAATTATGCTGTTTAAATGGAATGGATTAATTGGTAAAGAATTATATTAAAGTATATGTAAAAAAATTTAGCTTAATCTTAACAATTAATATTTATTAAATATTGCCACAATTTATTAAACTGTAACAAAATTGTTTTGTTAAAAGTTGAAAGTTGAAAATTGAAATATGAAAATTTGTATTCAATCTTGAGAACCTTGTTAGTGAATATGGCCTTCAATTTTTGATTCAATTGTGCCTTAATATTCAAATTATAAATATTAATAGTTTCTTATTTATTATACAACAACAATAACAATAAAATATCACCATACAAAAAAAAATACTTTTACATTGAGTTGAAAATAAATTGAAACCCATTTTAATAATAAATATGCCATATAAAATGGCATCCGTTATGCTTTCCGTTTTTCTTCTTAATAAATTTCAACTCATGCCAGATTATACAAGGAATACATTAAATGCGAAACATTTAAGACATTTCTTGGTGTATGTTTTTATTTGTTTTATTTTATCAGATGATTAAATTATATTTTATATGTTGTTAACTTTCTACTGACTGCAAAAACTGACATGTCATAGTCAAATATGTCAAAAGCATTGAAAATTCTTGTAGGCAGGTTGATATTGAAAAATGGATGAAATTGAACAAAGAATACGCCCAAAGACATTTTTTTTTTCAAGGCAAAAAACGGGATTAATTTTTTGCTTATTGGCAGCAAACGGTGAGCTATAAAAAACTTGAAATCTTGTAAAAGTTGAGTATTGAGACCCTGGGTCTGCAATACTTATAAAAATATAATGCGGATCTATAACAGCCACGCGATATTGTGCAATACCAAATTTAAATTTTTTTGAACCCGTTACTTAGTCTGTCCATTGAAAGAGTCTCAGCATCATAAAGTCATTGTGTCTGACTGATGGATATTCAAAATTTGACCTCAACCAAATATAATTTTCTTAGTTGTTTCGCATATTTAGTTTAAAATGAATTGAATAAATGATTTTTATCTCATTTCATAGAAAAATATTTAAAATTGTTTCTCCTCTTATTTAATATAAAACGAATACAAAATTGTTTTTTTTTTTATTAATATTACATAATATTAATAATAATTAAAAGTATAGCTTAATTTTTGGAAAAAATAAATAAATTTTCTTAAATTAAAATACTAAGAACTTTTTTAGTATTAATAGAACAAGAAGAAAATGTTTAATCATTTGTAACATAAGTTAAGATATTTTAATATCAGGATCAAGTATTGTAATACGCCGTAGGCCTTAAAATACATAAATAATATTTATAATATCGGTTAACTAAGAATCGCTAGATGACGTTATATAAATCTATCCATTCATCAATATGATATCTGTCAAAAAAAATTCGTTATCGAATTACAAATGAGAACTTTCGTAGTATTTTAATGAAATAATAATGCTACGTAGGCGTGTTCTGGCCCAAGGACGGACGATCGGATGATCGATTTATTGGTATTCAAAGTTATTACTCCCATAAGCAA